>CAUDNR010004285.1:29763-45828 GCA_958430865.1 Entrophospora sp. SA101 | reverse complement strand
TAGATTAATTTGGTATAAATATCTCATTTTTGAATCTGAGGGTCGAAACCCACTTTTTCCTAGAACAGCCCCCATATAATGACCTGATGAAAACATTTTGCAGAGTTTGAAATAAATCCAACATATTGAATATAGATGTCAGATTTAATAAAATATTCTTTCTTGCATGGAAGAAAATCACTTGAATCCAAGGCCCTTTCTATTCTTTAGTTGCACCAATAACACATTTATCAAAGTATTGTATGTTTTTGTGGACTGAATGAATTACCTGAGCTAAAGCATTAAGCTATCACCTCCACTGGAATATGATGATTATGGCTCTTTTGAATTCCACAACTTGCTAAGCAAACTCGTGACAAGTAGCTCAGGTAACCCCCCTATCAACTCAAAACCAATACAATGAAGAATGATACCTGGCAAAGATCATTATTTGAAGCCAAGAACCTGAACAAAATTAGATGATGTTCTAATATAAGCTTTTTGCATTGTAAAAGTAAATTATAATATAATATAATACTTACAAACTGGTTACTATAAAGGAAATTAATTTATAATAAAATATGCCTTGAGAAATAAAAAATAGATTTAATTAGATGATGTTTTAATAAAAATTATTGTGTTTTAAAATTAAATTTATCATATAACTTATCCACTGGTCATTATAATTTTGTGGTGTAAGAATTAATTATAGTATAATACTTGCTTCCTAATTATTATAAAAATAAATTTATTTAATTAGTGATGTTTTAATAAAATTTATTTTATATCGTAAAGGTTAATCTATAATATAATACTTACAATCTATTCAGTATAGGAAGCAAAATTTTTAATTTATTTACATAATAGAATTTATTTGTTGATTTATATATATTACAATACTTACTCCCTGATTATTATAAAGAAATAAAAATAAATTTAATTTAGATGATGTCTCAATAAAAATTATTTTGTGTTGTAAAAATTAATTTATTATATAATTCTTACCATCTGGGTATTAAGAAATAAAAATATTATTATTTAATTAGATGATTTTTTTTGATAATTACCTTGCATTGTAAAATTGATTTACAGTATAATACACTTACTTCCTGATTATTTATTATAAAAACAACAAAAAACTATTTAATTAGATTGTGTTGTAAAAATTAATTTATAACTATTCATTTATAAATAATTTTACTTTAAATTAATTACCCTCATTATTATTTTCATTGATAAATAAAGAAAAAAAAAAAAATAGAAGAGGGAAGTGAAGAAGATATTAATATTGACAATAATAATATTATTAATAATATGTGAAAATATAAAATAGATCAGAATAACCAAAGAATAAGAATGCTTATTTAATGACTTCTCTTAAAATCACTGATGATTTATCTTACAATTTTTTTTTTTAATATAAATTATAAATTAATATTATTTCATCAAAATAAATAAAATACTAATAATCTTTTTTAATCCCTTCTTTGAATACGGATACTTTTCCTCTGCTATTATTAAAATATTTATGATGATTATACAATGTATTTGATGTTATTATTGATGGTAGTAGAAGTAGTAAAAAAATGTCTAGGAATAAACAAACTTAACAATAAATTTGTTTACAGTCACATGCAGAATTATTCTTTAATCATTATTATATTATTATTAATATATTATTCTTATTATTGATTTTTTTTTTTACATTAAAACATTCTACCTAAATTGACATAATGATTTTGAAGTGACTATATTACCTATGGCTGCAGAGCAAATAAGTTGCTTTTTTCCTAGACTGTTACCTACTTATAGTACGATTGGTTTGCATTTTCATCATACTTTGAGGTATGACGAGTTTGCATTTGCGTTGTACTTTTAGGCTTGAAGAATTCGTGATTGTTTTTTTCATTTGAGGACCCATTCTGGATTTATGGAAGAATCCACATTCGATGTATGATTAGTTTGCATTTGCGTCATACCTTTAATCATGTAGGTTATGCTGATTTGAGTTTGACTTCGATTCCCACTTTGGGTCCCGATTTGGATTACAATTGGTTTATGAATTCGTCGTCATTTTTGAGGCCATTATAGTGGAGCATTAGTGATGACACGAAAATGTTGATGAAAAAAAGTACACTTTTAGTGATCATTATTGACATCCATAACGATGGACTTTTGGTGACGCTGTTGACTTCAATACTAGGATTCGAAAAAAAAAAATGCTTTGACGTACTACTGATTCAAAAAAGTTGTTTGCACTTTGCGTATCACTTTTATGTATTACTTTGGATCATACTTTTATGTAATAATTTTTGATTTGAATTTTTCTACATTTATTGTAAGAGACAACAAAAAAATTACTTCTTACCTAAGGTGAATGGTTAGTTGAATGTAGTATATCTCCTCCTGCCAAAGGCATCTAACTTTAATCCATTCAGAAAGAAGGACAATAATCAAATATTGGATCCTCATCAAGAATCTCCTTACTATTACTAATTTGAATACATTTAGATTGAAATTTGCAATTCTTTTTAACATCAAAACTCAGTAATTACTTTTTACAGAAAATATTATAAATGTATCATGATGACGCTTTCAAAAATATGTGATATCCAAATTAGATTAAATAATATATAAATAGAAGATATATATGATTGGTAATTAAATAAAATAATTTATATTAATTAATTTTATAAAATAATGTAACTCAATTGCGATGTGAAAAAAAAGCAAAAAAAAAAGTATATTTCAATGATATGTTGTTCCTGTATGTTTGATCTAGTAATAATTTTAAAATTTTAGTATTTCAAAAAATTAAAAATGGCAACAATAATTGGCAACAACGAACGACCAGCAACCTTGCAACAACAAAGGACCAGCAACCATCTTCATTACCTTCATTACTATATTACTATAATTGCAATAATTATCTAGTTTTTTTTTTGATACTTGTCATTAAACTTGCAACAACGAACGAGCGGCAACCTTGTAACAACGAACAACCAGCAACCTTGCAACTATTCTTTATTCATGTGTCCTTAATAGTATAGGGTTATTTATACCGACCCGTAGCCTAAAAGAAGTTGAGCTTCCGTTCCTTCGATGCAAGGTATCACATAAGGTGGAGTGGCTTCAGACGGGGCTCCATTTTATATTTATGCCGGGACTCATTGTGATTTTAACTTTTTTTTATTTTGTTTTTTATTTTATCTTTGTTTTATTTTGATTTTGTCAGTTTTTATTTTATTTTTTTATTTGTTTTTTTTTTCTTTTTCTTTTGAAAATCAAATAATGAGTTTCGTAGCAATCCCTTGGACGCATTCAAGTGTTAAGGACATTTCAATTAAATTCCACTCACAAAAATACTATGTGGAGTTACAACTATTAATTAATTCTCGAGTTGATGAATAAAAGGTAGTCGTGGTAGCAGACCTAACCAGAGCTCGTCTCGGAGGGTTGCTTTTACGTGGAGTTGAATATAACTTCATGACATTGACTAATCTTTTATTTTAAACTCTGCATCTTCTATGTCTTTTATTAAACATGGGACATGCAATATTTTTACTATGTGAAAATTCTTTACGTGTGCACCGCTCATTAGCATAATTTTAATAAGTTACTTTTGATCAAAACATCATCTTAATTTACAAAATTCATAATATATCAAGGATCTAGTAGGTATCTATGCATATAATGTTTAGAACCTATTAAAATTCAAATAATTTAATCGAAAATCAGGTATATAGCATAATGTAAGTTAAGTAGTTAAACGCATATATTCACAATTACAACTTGATTACTTGGATCAGGATGGTCAGTGTTTTTTGATTGATATTCTTTGAATTGATTTTATGTCTTCATATATAGAATTGTAACAATAGAATAATATCGGTTTATTTATATTCCTCTATTACCAATTGTCCAAGATCTTAAACCCGGGGTTCTAGGTTTTCTTTATATATCGACAAGAAATATTATATGACACTCACTCCTCTCATAAAATAAAAGTAAATGAAAAGATAACCACTACTACTCAAACTCATATATTTGTACAAGGGGAAAGAGTAAAGCACCATCAACAACATAGTAACCTACAATTATATATCTGCTATTGTCATCGAACACATGAGTAATCGTGAAACTACTCGCATAAGCAGTTAAAAAAAGTATCAACATTTACATCGTCATTAAAAACACGATCAATTGTAGAAGCATCTATAAAACAAGGCAGTGACATTCCTGGATAATTATTTGCATTGTTTGTTGACAATGTTGACTGTTATCATTTGCAATGTTTACAATGTTGATTAATGATCGCTTCCATTTGATGATAAATGTTTATTTAAACTTTTTTTCCGAGCTAATTTTTATTTATAATATTAAATGTGCGCTAGTCACAATTAGATGATTATCGTTGTTAATCTACAATGTGGGTGCAATTTCAATGCGTTGATAAATTGTTGAAAGGCTATTGATTGTTTATAAGTTGTGTACACACTGCCATTTATCATCTAAAGAATAAAACAAAACGTTTACCCAATCTGTATATTTTTCTAAAATACAAATCCCCAATTCCTCAATGTCCAACAACAACTATACACATCCATCCAATTATCTATTTACAAAATCTTAAACAAGAACCCAATTAGCAAAGATGCTTTGAACCTATGTTTTGAAATTGTCAAGAAAATCTTAGATATATGATCCATCACATAGTGATAGAGTTGCAATATTGACGAGATAACAAAATAGAAAATTATCAATTGATACAAAAATGTTTTAATGGCAATGTTGACAATTATCTAAATAAGCAATTATACAGTATAATAAGTGGGCATGGCGTTGGAAACGTCAAATAATGATAGGTGGTATCAAAACAACATTGCGCTTAGAAGTCTATCACGCAATCATCAAGAAAAAAAATTATCATTCTAATTCAAGTCTTGTTGAGGTGTTTGAAAGAATTAAAAATGACATATATAAAAATGGTGTCTTCATATTTTTATTGATACAATATTTCTACAACTGAAGAATTATGTATCGATAATTCTAATTATATTTTTGATGTAAGAGGTTCTTCATTACGTGAATTAATCTTGGCGGCTAAAGAAAATCCATTGGAAATTTGGAAATTACATTATTATAATTCAAATAAAAACCAATACGTCCTTATTTTTGTCGATGGTTCGTATGTGTATACTTGCATACTCCTGTCAAATTGTGGAATAGTATGCGGACACTTTTTTATAGTTTTAAGAAGAGTAGCAAACTCTTGAAATTTCATACAAGTATGATTGCAAAAGGATGGTTTAAGGATCTAATAGATGATGTTAAATTGAAAAAGGAAAATATCTTGAGTAGTAATTGTATTAGGACTTACAATGAACCAAAACTATTTGTAGAAGCATTTGATGAAAGTTCAAAAAAAAATAAAACACCAGCGATTATCGAAGGAAATAAAAATAAAAAAGATAACAGCTTCTGTTAAATTTAGAAAAGATGTGAAAATTGTTGAAGAAGATAAAGAAAAATATCTATTAGTAGAAAAGGTACTCAAAGGTGTGTATTGAAAATAACAGAAGAAAATGAGATTAAAAATCCTTTGAAAGTAAAAACTAAAGTGTGTACTCCTCAAAAAGTCCATTATGCTAGATCAAAAAGTAATAATAATGATGGTGATGATAATGATAATCACGCTCCAAAGATTATGTATATAAAATCTGTTTAACGATCAAAAAATGAAAGAAATTAGAAAAAAAAAATATTGGAGTTTTTAGTGATTATCCACTCACAAGATGTTTTTTTATACCAAATATCAGTTTCATCCAATGTGGGTTAACATGCAAATAAAAATTTTTAGGAGCACCAATAGGATGTTTTTGAAAGATGTTTGTTGATACCATTGATTAATTTTGATTCTGATGGAAGACAAATACTTTATACAGAATCTCCTTTAATTCCACGTTGATTGTTTTTGCTACGATAACGGCGAAAAAGTAAACTAATACCATCATGTAGAGATTGAAATTGATCCATACAAAGGTAATAACAATTGTCTATAGTGTAATTCGCTTGCCAAATGGCCTTTATTTAAAAGTGCAATAGGAGTATAGGAAATGGATTTGATGGTGATTCTTCTGAGATTTGAATTTATCCCAAATTTTCATAAAAGGATCGTCAATTAACTCTACAATTATGGTGCAATTTATAAGATACATAAAGATATGATGTTCGAGGGACAGTAGTTGGTGCGTCTTTTTTTTTTTTTGAAGACACAATTCAAAATTATAGTCACAAAATTCAAACAATGAATGACCAAAAAATCTGTTCAAGTAGATCGTATAGAGTATAATGATGAATGAAAGTATTTTCATTGGAACTTTTAATTATAGGTAATGGAAGAAAGTTCTCCATTTTCAGGATCAGATTAATTAAAGAATTCGTTAATAATCTGGTGAATATTGCTAATTATAAGGATAAAAGGTAAATATATTTTTTCTTTATTCTATAAAATCATTACATTATTTATTATTATTATTAATTTCATATTTTTAATAATTTCTATTAATCTTGTCCCGATTTGATGAAGGAATAACTTGCATCAATGTAAAAGTTCATCGAAAATAAAGATTTTTTTTTTGCATAAAACCTACCCGTTGGAATAATTTCGCAATTTCCAGGAAAGGAATTTATTTTCTTATTTTCAAGTATATTGATTGTTCCTTTATAAGTAAATTAATATTAGTTTATTTTACAAAAACGACAAAGTGCAATAATGATTATATCAAAATAAAGCTTGCTTACTGCATAGGAGCTACACACAAATAAGTCCAAAGAGAATATTATTATATACTAATTAATTCTCATTGTTTGGTCAATTACAAATACATTGTAGTTCTATGGGAGAAACTTCATCCTATCTTATTTCTCTTTAAAGGGATCTTCCCTTATTCAACCAAAGCAAGCAAGTAAAATCAAATTTATTTTCACTCCTTCCACTTGCGAATGTATCCATTCTTGACAGGCAAATCTGAAAAGGATGTGTATGATGCAATTATTAACACATTCTTTCCAGTCTTTTTTGTCATTTTGTTCAAGGTTTCAGGGGTCCGACTGGATCATTGACATTCCTAACGTCTTTCTATACTCTATTGTGGAGTATCATCTCAGGAAATGCAAAGAAAAATACAAGGTAGAAATCTAACACTATTTATAATAAATTAAAGTACTATCATCTAGGTTCCAGTTCCATCGAATCAAGATTATTTTTTCTTGAATATTAATTAAATATTCTAAAGAGAAGGGTCTCTCTTTCAAAGAACGTTCTCAATAGAGATGGGCAAATGGCGTATAGTTGAACACTATACGACACTATACAATACTTTACGTATAGTGCGTATAGTACGTATAGTACGTATAGTAGTGTTGAATTTTGATTGGGTGATTTTCCAATGTAATACAAAACTGAATAATAATAATAATAAGAAAAAAAAAATAATTTTGCTTATTACGATAAGCATAAATCTTTAATTTATTCAACCTACACTTTTTTAGGTTTTTATTTATGAATCATTAATTATATTGAATGAATTAAATATCATAAAAATCAAAACTTCTTTCATTTTTATTTGATTCTTCAATAAAATTTTCATCAGCTTCTTTGATGAAATCTTCAATTATGTTGTAATTTACCTGTACACCAAGTATTTGAAGTATTAAAATGTTCTCCAAAATAATTTCTTTTAATTTGAATTGTGGCATTTGGACAAAGACGTAAATGTTTTTCACATCTAGATATTGAACTAGAACGTTAATATTAAAATGTTGCCAAATTGCAGGCAAGTTTAAAATATATATTTATCGTGAGAAGAGTATTAATTTTTATGTGTAACATCACATCTATTATTTGGCAATAACCTAAACAGGAATTGATTTACATTTACTACTATATTTTTCTAGAACTATACGCACTATACGTATAGTATTGATCTGTCCATCTCTAATTCAACCTGATCGGAGCCTTAGCTACATTCATCCCAAGAAATAAACTGAACAATTGCCCCCTGAAAAATTCAGCCATTTAGTTGACCCATCAACAAAATATTCATAGCAATACTATCATCCGGAAAATATAAAAAAAATTTACACGTGTCAATTGTAAGTTTAATAATAAAAAAGTGTAAAACTTACGTCGGCACTGTAAGATTTGCACAATATTACGTCGGTATCGTAAGATTTATGCAAGTTTACGCTAAATTAATTTCCTGATGATGAATGTGGTAGTGTATATTGATGATGATAAATATTCATGTGTAAATATTTACTTTTAAGGTAATTGTAAGAGGAACTTTAAATTAGTTTATAATCATTAACATCAAATCTTAAGCTCGTGTTTATCAAATTATATTGGAATTCGGCTTAACAAGATAATTTTATTGGTTAACCAATTTTGCATTATTATAAAGCGAAAATCGATTTTATAGTGGTTCGGCTTATCAAGGTTCAACTGTATTCTTGTTTTACTATTTATTTTATTTTTCATTTTATTACCACTCAACTTTAAGATTAACTAATATTGATGATGTAACTTGTTCTTACATTACAAAATTAAAAGTCATGTGTATATAGATCCAAAATTAGAAAAAAAACCCAAACTTTATGATAAACATAAATAAAAATTTTGCAAGAGAGTATATATAAATAAGAATATTTATAATATACCGTTACGATTTCATTCTTATGCTACTGCTACTGCCACTATCTCTTCTTTTAATACGCCACTTTTATTCGAGGCAATTATGTTTAAATGTTCTGTTTGTGATGGACTATAAGAAATGATATTGATAAAGCAATCCTGGACATCGTACTCAAACAATTAATTAGAACATATCTATTAAATGAAAAAACAAGTATATATTTAAATGAATGAGATGCTAAATTTTCAAATCAATAACAATGCCTTCTAAAATTTTAATAAAGTAGCAAATTACCATCTAAAAAAGACTCTGTCTCTAATAAATCTCATGATTATTCAAATAAATTTTTAATAATAAAAAACAAACCATTGGTTTACATTTACCTTTAAAATTTCTCATAAAGTTGTAATATTAATTAGTAAGTATAGAGGTTATACCCACTGAATATTCTGATATTCATTCAATCAATTATTGTTATGATCATTTGGTGAATAATTAAAATATTCAGATATTTGTTTGATCATTGTTAATATCAATATTTTTTTCAAAAAAAAACAACCTTTTCAAATAAAGTGGATAAGAGTTTTCTTTTTGAAATTATTGTATTTACAACAAGTTATGTAATATAGTTAGATGTAGATTCAACACCATGTACTACAACATTACAATATCAGAAGCTTCGGAGGCATTAAATTGACAATAGCGTCTTTAGATTATTTTTCAGTTTCTTCTATCAAGTTCCATATCCAGCTTGACTTTTTAGAACTGCCTTTTTACTTTTTTTTTCTTCAAAATATAAGCAACAGAAGACTCTTCCATTCTTATTATTATTGTATTATTTATTACTTTCTCCTCTGAAGGCTCTTCAATTTTAAATGAAATAATTAATTTAGAAATAAACAAATAGATGACGTAGGAAATCTCGTTTCGATTTGGTTACACAAGATATTTGATAGTGAATATTTAATATTCAGTCAATAAATCAATCAATGAAAAAATCAAAATATCCGACTAACGAAATATTATATGAGTAATAACGACTGCTTGATGGCAAAAGTTTAAGCAGTAATATACATTTGATTATAAACATAATTCACATTAACATTCTTACCAACAAATCCAAATATTTGAGAGCTGTCTGTCTATGATCTCGATTTTCACTTCTTTTAACAAACTCACAAGACATTCGTAATCTGCCTTTTCCGATTGAATTTTAAAAAGTTCATTGTTGGTGGATAATCTAGAGATTGTAACTTAAATTTACTTAAGGGAGCAAAGATGTCACTTATTACAGACATGGTTATTTGTCGATAAAAAAAAAATTGTAATCGTTATAGATTGAAATTTTATTCGTGACACTTCATAAATTCATTATACAGCCATTTTTAAACGGTTCCGAATCTGGTCTTTCTCTGAACCTCAAATAATGGATAATACGAAGAAACGAGAAGCAGAAACAATTAAATTTTACGCCATATCCAAAGAAATCATGCATAATTTATATTAATTTAGTATGGTGCAGAATATAGTTGTTTGCCTTCTTGATAATAAAATAAACGATCATCACTGTGCTGTAATGCCATAAATAGTTGCCAAAATTATATCTGTGATTATTTCGAACTCTTTAATATATTCCATATAAAGGATATTGATCTCCATAATAATAATCCTCCAAAAAAAAAAGCAATTAATGTAATAGTAATAGTAATAGCGTGGAATCTCCTATTGCTGCGCTGCGCTGCAAAATTTTGTAATTTATCCAAAAAATGAAATCATTTTTTTTAAGAGAATTTCCAAAATTCACATAATTCATGTAATTAGAAAAAAATTATTTTAAAAAATTATTTATTAATAATAATAGATTTTCTTGAGTTAGAACTTGACGAATTTGCAATTTGTCAAACACTTGATAGTTAAAATCATTATCAAAAGCATCATCATACCAAATTTCACCATTTAATTCGTTGTCGGATGGTAATTCAGATTCATCTTCTGAATCAATTATTATCACTGAGTCGTAAACTGTTTCTTCTAAAGTTTAAAGAGTTGTTATCAACAAAATCTTGATGGTTTAGAGTCTTTTACATTTTTTTAATAGACTATTTTGATATTTAGGAGGAGTTGTAAAGCATTACTTTACATTTCAATATAGAATTAAAATAATAATTCATTTAAACACGTACGTAAAATGAATTAGCTTAGAAATAATCTCGCAATCTACTTTGAATTTAGTCAGGATTTTCGCGGCGAAATTCTTTGTGAATATAAGAACTCTACAATAAATGATTTTTTCCCCAAAAATCTTTCCATTACATTAAAGCTAGAGGGCAAATCTATCAATCTATGAAGTTTAAATTTAAAATACTAGAGTTATATGTTTTCAGAAGTCATACAAAATTTAGGAGTACCGTATCATATAATCAAATTGGAAATATTTTACATCTTTTAAGATTATAGAAAAATATTTTGCATAATCTATGAACAAGGCATTAAAAAAAATTGTCACAAATCCTAAATCCTACATTATCAAAATTGTGATAAGCGTAAGTCGATGAAAAAAAAGGTTCAAAAACAATTGTTATTTTATTGATTTTAAAAATTATCAACATAGAACCTAATCAAAATAAAAATAACTAACAAATGATAAAAAAATAATAATACATAATAATGAAAAATAAAAAATTTTAATTGACATTTATTTTTGGCATTGACTGCTAGGACTACCAAATACACAGCCGTTTTTGCAATTACCAATATGACAAAAGTTTCCCTCAGGAGAACATTGATATATATCATTACCAAGATTGCATCCTAATTCACTGCCACAGCGGAGACCTGAACCTATACATCCGTTTGGATCACAGCCAGTGATGTTTGCTGCTTCGCAATCACAGTTGGGGTCAGGAGTGCAGACACCAGCAGAGACGCTAGAGATGATGAAGGCCAAGAGGCACAAGAAACCAAAAATAAAAAGATGAATTGAACGGCTCATTTTCGTCTAATACTTGCTATTTTTTTTTGATTGATGATTTTTTAGTTGTATTTTTGACTTGATTTTTTGATTTTGATTTTGATTTTGATTTTTTCTGATTTTCTGATTTTTTTGATTTTTGATTTTTGATTTTTGATTTTTTGATTTTAATGATCCAACGTCCATATTTATATCGGTTTTCTTCATAAGCAGATTTTCTTGATTTACGTGTGAAAAAAAAATGAAACAATACTACAATCTATTTTACAAATAAAGCTAGTTTTCAGAAAAAACAGTTGTAAGTTTTGTTTGTTACAATCGTTAATATTTTATAATGACGACGACGGAGCTTAGAAATCATTTGCGCTAAATAGGAAAATAATATATTTTTTGGATTGGGTACACATACTTTTGAGCATGAACCGGACCATTTGTTTGATTAATATAAGCATGTTCCTTTCTCACGATTATAGTAAAAATATTTATTAGTTTTTTACCAAACTCTCTAATGGAATAAAAGCGAAGTTACTAACCAAATTTGTAATCATTTTTCTAGAATAATCATCTTTTCATGAAAAGCACGTTACAATAACAAATTTTATGTCAGATTATTGATATTAATATATATGTATTAGTATATTCATTTAAAGAAAATAAGATATGTGAAACGATCGACATTTGCATTCCACTAATACTAATTGTAATACTAATTTATAACCGAATCGCCAATACCTTTGAAAGTAAATGCTTTCTTTCTATTATAAAAAATTTGATTTATGGAAAAAAAAAACCAGCCGTTACACATGTAGCATCAATCCATTTGCCGTTAAGTCAAAAATGACACAAGTGAAAATTCTTTGGTAATTGCTTTGAAGGCTAATAAAATATCAATTTAAACACAATAAATATACATATATTATTATAACTAAATAATAATATTATTTATTTACTTGTTTTTTTTAGATAAGTGTTTTTTTACTTACGTCAAGAGTTTTTTACTCACATCAGCGTTTCACTTATGTCAAATGTTTACTTTACGTCAAGGCTTTTTACCTTAGTCAAATCTATGTAAGTTTACGTATAAGGTTGGGGTTGGTCACAATGGTTGATCATCAAACATAGTTCAGGTCAATATAGAAAATTATTATGTGCGGATTTTTTAATGTTACACACATATATCATCAAAACAATCGTTGAAGATTTAGATAAACTTTAAAACGTAAAGGCTCAATAACCAAGCAAGTTATGAGAGTAATATTTTCTCGATTGTATTTCCAAACACTCAATTAATAGCCTATCAGAAAGTTTTTTCATTTATATTAGTAAAAAATTTTTTTGTAAAGGTTCAAAGTTATCAATTTTGTTAATTTCACTATAAAATGGAATTTAGATAAACTTTAAAATCTAAAGGCTCAAAAACCAAACAAGCTGTTGGAATAACCTTTCCGCAATTGTATTTCCAAACACAATTAATTAATAACCGATCAGAGAGTTTTTTCATTTTTATTAATAAAAAAATTTTTTATAAAGGTTCAAAGTTGTCATTTTACTATAAACAATGGAAATTTAGATAAATTTCAAAATCTAAAGGTTCAATAACCAAACTAGTCGTGGGAATAATCTTTCCGCGATTATATTTCAAACACACAGTTAATAACCGATCAGAGAGTTTTTTCATTTATATTAGTAAAAAATTTTTTTGTGAAGGTTCAAAGTTATCAATTTTGTTGATTTTACTATTAATGATGGAAATTTAGATAAACTTTAAAACGTAGAGGCTCAATAACCAAACAAGTTCTATTTCAAAAAACTCAATTAATAGCCTATCAAAGAGTTCTTTTCATTTATATTGGTAAAAAATAAATTTTATAAAGGCTTAAAGTTGTCAATTTTATTGGTTTTTACTATAAAAAATGGGAATTTAAAATGTAAAGGCTTGGTAACCAAGCAAGCTATGTGAATAATCTTTCCGCAATTGTATTTAAAAACACTCAATTAATAGCCTATCAGTGAGTTTTTTTTACTTATATTATTAGAGAATTTTTTTATAAAGGTTCAAAGTTGTCAATTTTATTGATTTTTACTATTTTGGAGGTGCTATAGTGCCGATCATCTAAAGACATCACAAAATGTTGCCAATCTTTAAATGCTGATACTTCACTAAATATGGGCTATTTTACCAAAAACTCTCTATTTTTGCAATCTTCTGGACATGAAAAATAATGTAATAGAAATTTTTTTTGAGTTATTTAGTAAAAAAAAAGTTATAATGATTTAAAGTTATGTAACTTTATTATGTTATTTGAAATTTCGGCAACCATCTAAACCGTGATTTACCGATTATTTTCACGATTTACCGAATATTCACGTGACAAAGTAGCAGATCTTCTACAAATTTGGATTTTGAAATTCATGTCATAGTTTCCATATCTATTACGGTGCAGATCATCTATAATCATTAATTGCTTATAGTAACAATTGGTCAACTTCAAAATACTAAAACAAAAAAAAATTATATCATTTTAAAAAATTTAACCGATAAGTTTTATTGTTCATGACTCAAGCTTCAAAACTTATCGGCTGGTTTTTTCTTAAACTGAAAATTGGCAGAGCCTTAGCATCAGTGTCTGAAATTGAGTGCGGGGGTTTGTGTTACATATTGAATTTAGCCAATCAAATTTGACCTTCTGGTAGAAAATTTAACGTTGATTGGCTAAATTCAATATGTAACACAAACTCCTGCACTCAATTTCAGACACTGAAGCCTCTTCTCTAAATTTATGTGTAATCTAAATTTTCTTTTTTGTGTAATCTGATCGACGAAAATCATTACCAATTATAAGAATGTCCACCATGCTTTAAAACATCAATTAATAAATTTATTTTTTTTATCCCTTAAACTGTCCACATTTTCGAATAAGGGAATTTCGAAAAATTTTATTGGTAAATTACAAAATTCCACCAATCAAATCGCACAATAAAAAATTTTATTATGAATATATCAATTTTTAAGGTAATGATCGACACGGGCATTGTAGACTTTTTACAGTTTTACAAAACCCATAATAATAATGGCCGAATTTCTATATATAGATCAATGTATAGAATCTCAAATATCATTTGTTAATTAGAAAGCGTGATGATCAGAAAAATTTTTTTATATAAAAAAATTTAATCGTACAAATTTGTACGATAGCCAATTTAAGGGATAATAACATAATAATCAGCATGTAAGTAACTTTTACAACACAAAATAAATTTTTATAACATCATCTAATTAAATATTCTTTATTTTTTTCATAATAACCAGCTGGTAAATATTATATTATATTATAAAATGGCTTTTACAACACATTGTCTAATTAAATAAATTTATTTTTTGCATTTATAATAGCAATTAAGGTGAGATAATTTATAAATTTATCTTTTTATAAATTTCAAATGAATGTCTATATTTATTATATTGAAAAAATAATTATTTTGTTTTTAATTTTTTATAATGAATATTAAGATAACACTAAGGGGTTTAAAGAAAGAAAAAAAAGTATACAGAACTTGTATTGTTTGTTTAAGATATAATACTAATTACCAGTGGTGTCAATCATGTGATCCCAAATTGTTAGCTCAAAGTTGGACTAGTAGTGGTAATGACAAATTAGATGAAATAATCAGAAATACACAGCTTGAAGCAAAAGGACTTGATAGTTATCATTATCTTGAATGGATTCCTTATGACCAACTTGCAGTTGAAGAAGGAATAGGTGAAGGTGATTTTGCAATTGTGTACAAGCGTTAATGGTTAAATGGTCCTAGATATATTAGTGATAATGGTAGTGTAGCATTAAAAAAATTTAAAAACTCTCAAAATATTTCTGATGAGTTTTTAAAGGAGGTAAATAATTTGATATAATTAATTGATAATATATTAATTTTTTATTGATTTTCATAAAGCTTCAAAATCACATTAAATTTATAGGACCTTATCACAAGGGTGTTGCTAATATATATGGCATTTCACAAGATCCAAATACAAAAGAATGTGCTCTTGTAATGAGATATGCAGCTGAAGGAGATTTTAAAAAATAATTAAAATCAAATTATGCAAGACAGAAAGGATGGAATGATAAAATTAAAAAACTTTATAATATTACTGTATTTCAGGTTTAAAAACACTTCACCAAGAAAAACTTATACATTGTGAGATCAAAATTCCGCATCTCACACAAATCTCTTGATTTTTATTTATACTAATATTTATTCCGTTTTCTGGCAGTATCCAATTATTTAATTCTTTGATTACTTACTTTCTTTCACTATAGTGCTCAAGCTATTTAATTATTTACAGGGCAAGTTTTCTTACTTCCCTTCCGGTAACGTTTTCTCAGCAGTTGCTATGTTTGCTGCCTGAGCCAGAACGTG
>CAUDNR010004285.1:13771-29753 GCA_958430865.1 Entrophospora sp. SA101 | reverse complement strand
CTAACTGCGCAATGCTGTGACATATCAACAAAATGAAATCGTAACTTTGTAGAGAAAGGTCTTAGCTTCAAAATTACGGCTTATTTTTTTGGTGTTACATTTCCATTTTTGGAGTTAGAGAAGGATCTACAAGAACAATAAAAAATTGTGGGACTAGGTGTCTTGCACTATACAAAAATATTTTTTATTTTATATTTTTTACTCATTATTAATAATATAGGTCACACGACCATTAATATTAATATCAAGAAACCGTTATTATTAAAAATTCGAATAAATATCATATCAAGAAGAATTTTATTATCATTAAACCATTCTTAGACCTCAATCCATTAGTATTCATTAAATTGAGGCACACTAATTGAGATTCACCGTGTAATATAAATTTAAATTATCAAATTAAAAATATAAATTTAATATGACGTTAAAAAATTTTTAGGAAACTGGTTTGGTTCGAATCGATTCGAATCCTGTTTTTTTTGAATTCGAATTGAATCAAATTGACTACGAATCGAATCGAATCGAATCGAATTTGAGGGTGATTCGATTCGATTCGTTCGGAGCCTTACCCATCTATAATTGCAACAAAACGTTGCAATTTTTTACAACAAAATGTAGTAAACTTTTGTCCAGCATGGCATGCCATAGTATAACTCAAAGAATATGGACTTTGTGACCTCCAATGCACCACCACCTACAGATGGCTAGAGCTGTAGCATAATTATAAGTTTAAATAACCAATTTATATTTAATGAATTCTCTATGGGGATGTACTCTGTGTAAAGTTCTCGGGATATAGTACACGGAAGAAACGTTTATATTTTCGATAGCTTAGGTTCTATAATTTGCATATATATTTTCTGTATTATCTAGAAATTTTGATTTTAAAAAAATAATAGAATTTTTATAAAGTTGTTAGTTGAAATTTTTTGAGCTTTTGTTGAAAATTTTCGTCATTCGATATTCAGGCTGTAGAAAATCTAAATTGATGTCGAAATGCCGAAATGTTTAAAATGTACCCTTTTTCAGATTCAAGAGGGCATTCATTGAACCAACATTATAAAATTAATATGGTAAGATTCATTATTATAGGTTTGAGATAAATATTTATCGATCAATCCATTATACTGCAACGTGTAATTTATATAAATCGGGATAAAAATTAAAACATTAATACAATTTTAAAAAGTAATTTTACGAAAGAATGCGTTTAATTTCTGTGCCAAATCTCCCTCCAATTTTTTCTATTCGTGTTAAAGCTCCCCTGGGCTCTATATATAAAGCACATGTGACATTGGACACTACTATAGAGTTATTGCTGAAGTCCACTAAAGAATATCTTGGAAAAGAAAAAACATATGACTATAAACTTGTATATAATGAACAGGACATACAATATGCTGATACTCTTAAAAAGTTAGGATTAAAGGTGGGTGTTTATTTTTAAAAATACTTATGAAATGTAAAAGACTTGCTCATAAGTAATGTTGGTGAATAATTATTTTTATTATTACAATAGGAAGGAGACTTAGTTGAAACAAAATTGATTCCATTTAAAATTTATGTGGAAATGCAAACTGGTGAAATTATAGAACTTTATGTGACTGAGAGAAGCACTGCTATTCATGTTAAAAGAATGATTGCGAATTCCAAAGGTATTCCTATTTATGAGCAGGTTCTTTTATTCGACGAAAAAGAATTGAAAGATACTAGCATCATGGAAGACTTTAAGATTCAAAAGGAGTCAAAATTGTTCTTGACTTCAAAGAAAAAGGAACAAACTGATGAGATTACAGAATATCATGTTTTTAATGGAAACCAATTGAATAATGTTGGCATCTTGGGAAATTGTGACATTCAAAAACAACAAGAATCAGAATTGCACATATTTCCAAAGAAAAAGGATCATCATATTTTTGTGAGAACAAAAACTGGAAAAATCATTGATCTGTCAGTAGAAACAAGTAATACCATTGATGCTACAAAAAAAATGATATATGGTAAAACCAATTTCCCCCCTGATCAACAACATCTTATTTTTGCTGGCAAGCTATTAGAAGATGGATGTACATTGAGTGATTACAATATTCAAAATGAGTCCACAGTGGATCTTGTACTTAGAGTAATGCAAATTTTTGTGAAAACAATTACTGGAGGAACTATTACTCTGGAGGTAGATCAAAGTGATACCATTGATAATATAAAACAAAAGATAAAAGATAGAGAAGGCATTCCTCCTGATCACCAATGTATGATTTTTGCTGGCAAGCAAATGTTAAATGGACGTATCTTGAGTGATTACAATGTTCAAAAGGAGTCCACATTGCATCTTGTACTTAAATTACGTGGAGGAATGTTTCAAGAAACCAGTGGACGTCTAGAATTCAGTGCATTGCCACCACTTACACAATATCTGCAGATGCAAGTTCCTGAAATACATATGCAAGGCAAATCTCATGTTGGTATTGCTTGTAATTATTGTGGTAAAAAAGAATGGAAAGGTGCAAGGTAAAGCAAAATAATTAACTTGGCCAGTTTTTTTTTAGAAATTATCAAAATATTTATTTTGTTTCACTAATGCAATTTACTTGTATTGCTTTACTAATAGGTTTAACTGTTCAACATGTTTTGATTATGACTTGTGTTTTGAGTGTATCAAAATGGCCAACTTGCTTCATGATAAACAACATAATTTTGTGGAATACTTGGATCCAGTAAATGAAAAAGTTACTACAAAAAAAGATATCACAACTAATCCTGTTACTGTATTACCAATACTTCCAACAACAAAAGAAGAGATGTTGAATTTATTACATGAGGAAGAAAAGCGAAGGCTGTCACCAGAAATGCAACAACAATATTACAAAGTTGGAAGCGATCCCACATCTGGCAAGGACTGGATGGATGTCACTGACCAAATGCAATATGAGTTGGTTCGAGAGTTTGGTTACTCAGATGAAGCTGTACAATTATTAAGACGTGCTCCACAACTTTATCAAGGTGAAAAGACATTCTCCTTTTTTTTTGTCATTATATTATTCTTAGCACTATTCATTAATTTTCTTTTTTTATTTTTTTCAGATGATCCTGAATTTTATAACACTCAATTGTATGTTCGCAACAACATTGCTTCTGTTGGAGATCTCAAAGAAGGAATGCCAGCGCCCAATTGTCCACTGGTTTCCCTAAACACTACAACAATGAATGTTGAAACTATCAGTTCACCACCAAAAATAATTCAATTGCATTCTCTTTATAAACCAGGACGACCTTTTGTCCTTCTTGGTGGATCACACACTTGTCCTTTATATCGTTATATATCTCATGTGCTCAATGACATTTATAAGAAATATCAAGGAAATGCAGACTTCTACATGATTCAAATTCGTGAAGCACATGCCAGTGATGTTTGGCCAATTGGTAATATCGTTGATGTTAAAGAACACCGTACATTGGAAGAACGATTAGCAGCTGCACATGAGATGGTTAAAGCTACTAATCTGAAGATTCCTGTGCTGGCTGATACAATGGATAATATTTTTTTGAAGTTATATTCACCTTGGCCATTCCGATTTTTTGTAATTGTAGATGGTATTTTGAAACTTGTTGGAATGCCAAAAGAAGCACGCTATGATACAACAGATCTAGTCAATTGCTTGGATATTCTTATTTAAAAATTATACAATGAGCTCTCTCAATTTAATTGTGAAAAAATAATTTCATATCTGTTTATATTATCCATTAATAAATATATATTATTTACTGGAAACAGTTGTAATATACAAATTGTCATAATGTTACCATTAATATAAAGAGGAAGAAAATGATTTTAATGAGCATGTTTGAGCTTTTGAGTAAATAATTTGAAAGAAACTTTGCTTATATATTGAGGTCGTGATTTGGATCTTTTCATCATAACATTCAGTTCAATATGATTATTACTTGAAATTGAAGATTTATATTATAGTTATTCTACCATTTAAGAACATTTTACGGTACAGAAACTTTGTCATTGTAAATTCTCCTACAAATAATTGTGATTTCCTTGAATTTTATTATAATAGAAAATAAAAGTAATGCAATATATTTTTACACCGGATTACCATGAGAACCAAAAATATTACTTAAATCTTGCTTCTTCTTCTTTTTCTCCTTCATCTTCTTCGTTGATAATTCCAGGTTCTTTCAGTGAATGACATTCGTGATTTTTTATTACGCGCGTGGCGCGGGTTTTGAATAGTCTGGAGTAAACAACGCAACAAACGGTTTTCATATATCCAAAAAAATGTTCAATCCAACTATCCAATCCATCTTGTTATCTAACTACAACTAATTTAAACCCCCCCCCCCCATTTATAAAAAAAAAGGAAGATATTAATAAATTAGGGATTGGAACCGGTTTGGGTGCATCCGGGTCACCCGGGTGGAAGAAAGATAATATTTATTTGTAATTTTCTAAAATGCTAACTTATGATTCCTCTTGAACATAATGTATTTAAGTATCTATTACAACCAGTATATGGAATTCGTCATAATGCAAATTTAGTTGTGCATGTTTTTTGTTATTAAAATTAAATGTATTCATTATCTATTGATATCTATTTTGCTGGTTTTTTATATTGCATTATCTCCCCAACTGAATTCCATACACTGATTACAACTATAGTTCTTAAAGTCATCCTCTATGTATAATAAAGGTTTTTCAGTGATTAATCTACTTGCAAACTTGATTATTTCGAGTAATTCAATAATTGATTTATCTAGTTTATTAAAATGCTTATTCCCGATTAACAAGTATGAAAGTTTGACGTGTTAACAAATTTATTATATATCATATGTAAAAATTGTAAATAATAATTGTTGTAATTATCTTGGAAATGACATTATTTGTCGTCCCTTTTTTTTTTATTAATTAACGATTAAGAGTTCTTTTTCATGTAAGATCAATCGAGTAGTAGTTAATCTAATGGATTATGTAACTACTACTTAGCTAGACTATGTATTTACTAGGAATTACGATTGGTTCGCATTTGTATCGTATTTTTAGGTACGACGAGTTTGCATTTGCGTCGTACTTCGAGACTGCTACCTACTTACTAGACTGTTACCAAAGCTTTTCAAGAAAGTGCAGGTGGTATCAGTATTTAAAGTCAATAATCTATATGTTTATACACAAATAAAATATCGTGTGCCTTTTTTGGGCGTTAGAATTTGTTCTTGTTATCAGGTAGGTCCGACGTATTACTGGCAGAAATAATTTTAATTCAAATATATTATTATCAAACGGCTGATCGTATCACGTGATTATAATATAGACCTACCTGATAATTTACAATTGATTGGTGCGTCCGACTTATCGAGGTTTATGGTTTGAAACATTTTGACAATATGATATTCACTTCTTTGATCATTTAATGCATTGCTAAAAATGGACAATGAGAAGATACAATAAATGCATGTGCATTAACTTCTTTTTGATGTTTGGTTCTACACAAAAACACATTTTTTACATCAGTGTATAATTTATTTTCATTAAACTATTTTTCAATTATTGAATTTGTTTTATTTGGGTGCTCATAAATAAAGTTGTGAAACCAATTTTGTCTATTTTTGACATTAAATATTGATGTCATTGTTCCTTATTTTTCCCTCATTTGGAATTGACACCTACTATTTGAGCCATGAGAACAATTAATCCTTTGGGACACAGTTCACTCACTCACTGTCCATATGATAATAATTAAAAAACTACACGTCCTTAAAGAAGGGAATAATGATGTTAATCTCTCCTAATACAGCCAGAACTCTAAACCGAAGTAATCATGTATATTCGTTTTATCAAACATCGTCTTAACAAGTTAGTTCTGACTGTATCCATATAGAGATATATTAAAGAAAAAAAAAGCAAATCTTTCTAGAAAGTACCATTTTATTAATATATATACATATGATATTTATATTTTATTGAAATGTTGTTATTTTTTTTTATTTTTTTTTTTTCTCATGAAAATTTGTTGTTATCAATTTTTTCTTTCTTTCCTTTAATTTTGAAATGTTCTCGGGATTATTTTATTATTATTTTGCTGTCATTTTCTTTATTTTCATTTATTAATATTTTTATGTACTAATTTCTTTAGTTGGAACTTCTATGGGCTTTTCTTGGAAATTCGCTAAGTTTTTACATTGTTTTATTGTTATATTGTTATATTGTTATATCGTTCACATTTTTCATCGTTTCTTTTTATATAAATTTTGTTTTGTAGTTCTTCGATCCTCTTGGCCTAGAGTTGATCCTTCCTTGCTTTTCTCTTGTCAGTCTCTCTTTTCTCTCAGTAAAAGTAGAACTGTGGGCCTATACCCTTTTGAATTCCTTTTAATACCCATTTCTTTGATCATTGGATGATCCTAACATTGATTTATGAATTTTTAAATATTCCTTTTCTTCTGTTCCAAATCTTTGTTTCGATTATCCGTTTTCTTTCTTATTACTGGTTTCTTTGACGTTCTTCCAGTTTATCGAAAAGAATTGTCTTGTTAGTGGCTGGTGGCCATCGTTTGGTAGGTTTTTATAATATTTCATAATCCCGAGAAACATGAATTTGTAACAAGTATAATGATACTATGAGTAATAAAGTAAATTTTGAAATGTATTTAATATTTATTGATTCATATTTATTGATGTTTATGACAATTATTACTGTTATTGTTGTTATTGTTATTATTATTATAACCATTATTATGTGGGGGAGCGAAATAATTGATAAATTGAATGGATCAGGCTAAATAAGCCTTTACCAGCGAACGGTTTTTAGGTTTTACTTAATATGGGTTTATCAAGTCGAAATTTGTTCTCAAGCCAAGGCTTGTTTTCTTTACGATAGCGTGTAACAAGCAATTTTCTTGTATGTATCCATTACGTTTTTAATGCGCGTTTTGTTCTTGCTATCAGGTAGGTCTGATGTATTACTGGTAGAAATATATATTTTTTTTTTTCTAAAATTATTGTATCACATGATTATAATATAAAGTTACAAAAAATAAGTTTGTTTATTTCTGCTAGTGATTATATAGGACCTACCTGATAATATAATTTATCAGCTACATTTCATTAATGTTTAAAAATCTTGTAATAAAAATGAAAAGAATCAAATATATTGTTTCTATACTATATGCCTGAAGCAGAAAAAAGCTAAATTATACATTACGGAAAAATAAAAAAGATATCAACCCTCAGGGATATCGAAGTGTTATATAAATAGTATGGCCACGAAGTAGATGCGAAGCAATTATAAATCAAATAAATGATATTATGCTTCTAATTCTAAAATGTGCTTTTGGAATCTAATCTGCAATTGATTTTCTTATATTATAATCCAATTGTAATAATAAATATGTTCATTATAAATTGTATCAGGTAATGGATATCGGTCACTTGCGAAATTAAAAATCAAAATAACTGATGTCTATGTCTACATAAATGTGAAATTTTGTGTCGTGAAATATCTTGAGCCTTCGTCAGAAAATCTTAGATCAGAATTCCTAAAAAACCCCAAGATATGTTTGGTATTACGAAGACCTATAATTATTACAGAGCATCTTCGAGAATTGAAATTGAATAAAATCATAACTTTAAGTATCTTTTTGCATTGATCGACTATAATCACATGTTTAAAAAAAAAGTTTTTAAATATATGATTTAGTAAAATATCATGTTTTACATTTGATTAAAAGTAATTATCAATTATCATATATAACAATACTTCTCGCTTTGAGAATGTTCCCTAACCTTAATCTTCCGCGATCTACTTTTTCATAAAGAAGTTCGTAAGTATATTTGGCTTTATTTTCCTTCTCTCTTTCTTTTAAATTATTTTGGATGTTTAATGATTCTACTTCTTTAATAAAATTTATCAAGTCATGATATTATTCAAAGGAATTCTTGACCATTTAGCTACCACACCACCAAATTCGCGAATTTCACGTGACCAATTTTAACAATAATGAAATAAATAATAACTAGAGATGGGCAGATCAGTACTATACGTATAATACTATACGTATAGTGATACGTATAGTGCGTATAGTTCTAGAAAAATATAGTAGTAAATGTAAATCAATTCCTGTTTAGGTTATTGCCAAATAATAGATGTGATGTTACACATTAATACTCTTCTCACAATAAATATATATTTTAAACTTGCCTGCAATTTGGCAACATTTTAATATTAATGTTCTAGTTCAATATCTAGATGTGAAAAACATTTACGTCTTTGTCCAAATGCCACAATTAAAATCAAAAGAAATTATTTTGGAGAACATTTTAATACTTCAAATACTTGGTGTACAGGTAAATTACAACATAATTGAAGAATCAAATAAAAATGAAAGAAGTTTTGATTTTTATGATATTTAATTCATTCAATATAATTAATGATTCATAAATAAAAACCTAAAAAAGTGTAGGTTGAATAAATTAAAGATTTATGCTTATCGTAATAAGCAAAATTATTTTTTTTTTCTTATTATTATTATTATTCAGTTTTGTATTACATTGGAAAATCACCCAATCAAAATTCAACACTACTATACGTACTATACGTACTATACGCACTATACGTAAAGTATTGTATAGTGTCGTATAGTGTTCAACTATACGCCATTTGCCCATCTCTATTGAGAACGTTCTTTGAAAGAGAGACCCTTCTCTTTAGAATATTTAATTAATATTCAAGAAAAAATAATCTTGATTCGATGGAACTGGAACCTAGATGATAGTACTTTAATTTATTATAAATAGTGTTAGATTTCTACCTTGTATTTTTCTTTGCATTTCCTGAGATGATACTCCACAATAGAGTATAGAAAGACGTTAGGAATGTCAATGATCCAGTCGGACCCCTGAAACCTTGAACAAAATGACAAAAAAGACTGGAAAGAATGTGTTAATAATTGCATCATACACATCCTTTTCAGATTTGCCTGTCAAGAATGGATACATTCGCAAGTGGAAGGAGTGAAAATAAATTTGATTTTACTTGCTTGCTTTGGTTGAATAAGGGAAGATCCCTTTAAAGAGAAATAAGATAGGATGAAGTTTCTCCCATAGAACTACAATGTATTTGTAATTGACCAAACAATGAGAATTAATTAGTATATAATAATATTCTCTTTGGACTTATTTGTGTGTAGCTCCTATGCAGTAAGCAAGCTTTATTTTGATATAATCATTATTGCACTTTGTCGTTTTTGTAAAATAAACTAATATTAATTTACTTATAAAGGAACAATCAATATACTTGAAAATAAGAAAATAAATTCCTTTCCTGGAAATTGCGAAATTATTCCAACGGGTAGGTTTTATGCAAAAAAAAAATCTTTATTTTCGATGAACTTTTACATTGATGCAAGTTATTCCTTCATCAAATCGGGACAAGATTAATAGAAATTATTAAAAATATGAAATTAATAATAATAATAAATAATGTAATGATTTTATAGAATAAAGAAAAAATATATTTACCTTTTATCCTTATAATTAGCAATATTCACCAGATTATTAACGAATTCTTTAATTAATCTGATCCTGAAAATGGAGAACTTTCTTCCATTACCTATAATTAAAAGTTCCAATGAAAATACTTTCATTCATCATTATACTCTATACGATCTACTTGAACAGATTTTTTGGTCATTCATTGTTTGAATTTTGTGACTATAATTTTGAATTGTGTCTTCAAAAAAAAAAAAAGACGCACCAACTACTGTCCCTCGAACATCATATCTTTATGTATCTTATAAATTGCACCATAATTGTAGAGTTAATTGACGATCCTTTTATGAAAATTTGGGATAAATTCAAATCTCAGAAGAATCACCATCAAATCCATTTCCTATACTCCTATTGCACTTTTAAATAAAGGCCATTTGGCAAGCGAATTACACTATAGACAATTGTTATTACCTTTGTATGGATCAATTTCAATCTCTACATGATGGTATTAGTTTACTTTTTCGCCGTTATCGTAGCAAAAACAATCAACGTGGAATTAAAGGAGATTCTGTATAAAGTATTTGTCTTCCATCAGAATCAAAATTAATCAATGGTATCAACAAACATCTTTCAAAAACATCCTATTGGTGCTCCTAAAAATTTTTATTTGCATGTTAACCCACATTGGATGAAACTGATATTTGGTATAAAAAAACATCTTGTGAGTGGATAATCACTAAAAACTCCAATATTTTTTTTTTCTAATTTCTTTCATTTTTTGATCGTTAAACAGATTTTATATACATAATCTTTGGAGCGTGATTATCATTATCATCACCATCATTATTATTACTTTTTGATCTAGCATAATGGACTTTTTGAGGAGTACACACTTTAGTTTTTACTTTCAAAGGATTTTTAATCTCATTTTCTTCTGTTATTTTCAATACACACCTTTGAGTACCTTTTCTACTAATAGATATTTTTCTTTATCTTCTTCAACAATTTTCACATCTTTTCTAAATTTAACAGAAGCTGTTATCTTTTTTATTTTTATTTCCTTCGATAATCGCTGGTGTTTTATTTTTTTTTGAACTTTCATCAAATGCTTCTACAAATAGTTTTGGTTCATTGTAAGTCCTAATACAATTACTACTCAAGATATTTTCCTTTTTCAATTTAACATCATCTATTAGATCCTTAAACCATCCTTTTGCAATCATACTTGTATGAAATTTCAAGAGTTTGCTACTCTTCTTAAAACTATAAAAAAGTGTCCGCATACTATTCCACAATTTGACAGGAGTATGCAAGTATACACATACGAACCATCGACAAAAATAAGGACGTATTGGTTTTTATTTGAATTATAATAATGTAATTTCCAAATTTCCAATGGATTTTCTTTAGCCGCCAAGATTAATTCACGTAATGAAGAACCTCTTACATCAAAAATATAATTAGAATTATCGATACATAATTCTTCAGTTGTAGAAATATTGTATCAATAAAAATATGAAGACACCATTTTTATATATGTCATTTTTAATTCTTTCAAACACCTCAACAAGACTTGAATTAGAATGATAATTTTTTTTCTTGATGATTGCGTGATAGACTTCTAAGCGCAATGTTGTTTTGATACCACCTATCATTATTTGACGTTTCCAACGCCATGCCCACTTATTATACTGTATAATTGCTTATTTAGATAATTGTCAACATTGCCATTAAAACATTTTTGTATCAATTGATAATTTTCTATTTTGTTATCTCGTCAATATTGCAACTCTATCACTATGTGATGGATCATATATCTAAGATTTTCTTGACAATTTCAAAACATAGGTTCAAAGCATCTTTGCTAATTGGGTTCTTGTTTAAGATTTTGTAAATAGATAATTGGATGGATGTGTATAGTTGTTGTTGGACATTGAGGAATTGGGGATTTGTATTTTAGAAAAATATACAGATTGGGTAAACGTTTTGTTTTATTCTTTAGATGATAAATGGCAGTGTGTACACAACTTATAAACAATCAATAGCCTTTCAACAATTTATCAACGCATTGAAATTGCACCCACATTGTAGATTAACAACGATAATCATCTAATTGTGACTAGCGCACATTTAATATTATAAATAAAAATTAGCTCGGAAAAAAAGTTTAAATAAACATTTATCATCAAATGGAAGCGATCATTAATCAACATTGTAAACATTGCAAATGATAACAGTCAACATTGTCAACAAACAATGCAAATAATTATCCAGGAATGTCACTGCCTTGTTTTATAGATGCTTCTACAATTGATCGTGTTTTTAATGACGATGTAAATGTTGATACTTTTTTTAACTGCTTATGCGAGTAGTTTCACGATTACTCATGTGTTCGATGACAATAGCAGATATATAATTGTAGGTTACTATGTTGTTGATGGTGCTTTACTCTTTCCCCTTGTACAAATATATGAGTTTGAGTAGTAGTGGTTATCTTTTCATTTACTTTTATTTTATGAGAGGAGTGAGTGTCATATAATATTTCTTGTCGATATATAAAGAAAACCTAGAACCCCGGGTTTAAGATCTTGGACAATTGGTAATAGAGGAATATAAATAAACCGATATTATTCTATTGTTACAATTCTATATATGAAGACATAAAATCAATTCAAAGAATATCAATCAAAAAACACTGACCATCCTGATCCAAGTAATCAAGTTGTAATTGTGAATATATGCGTTTAACTACTTAACTTACATTATGCTATATACCTGATTTTCGATTAAATTATTTGAATTTTAATAGGTTCTAAACATTATATGCATAGATACCTACTAGATCCTTGATATATTATGAATTTTGTAAATTAAGATGATGTTTTGATCAAAAGTAACTTATTAAAATTATGCTAATGAGCGGTGCACACGTAAAGAATTTTCACATAGTAAAAATATTGCATGTCCCATGTTTAATAAAAGACATAGAAGATGCAGAGTTTAAAATAAAAGATTAGTCAATGTCATGAAGTTATATTCAACTCCACGTAAAAGCAACCCTCCGAGACGAGCTCTGGTTAGGTCTGCTACCACGACTACCTTTTATTCATCAACTCGAGAATTAATTAATAGTTGTAACTCCACATAGTATTTTTGTGAGTGGAATTTAATTGAAATGTCCTTAACACTTGAATGCGTCCAAGGGATTGCTACGAAACTCATTATTTGATTTTCAAAAGAAAAAGAAAAAAAAAACAAATAAAAAAATAAAATAAAAACTGACAAAATCAAAATAAAACAAAGATAAAATAAAAAACAAAATAAAAAAAAGTTAAAATCACAATGAGTCCCGGCATAAATATAAAATGGAGCCCCGTCTGAAGCCACTCCACCTTATGTGATACCTTGCATCGAAGGAACGGAAGCTCAACTTCTTTTAGGCTACGGGTCGGTATAAATAACCCTATACTATTAAGGACACATGAATAAAGAATAGTTGCAAGGTTGCTGGTTGTTCGTTGTTACAAGGTTGCCGCTCGTTCGTTGTTGCAAGTTTAATGACAAGTATCAAAAAAAAAACTAGATAATTATTGCAATTATAGTAATATAGTAATGAAGGTAATGAAGATGGTTGCTGGTCCTTTGTTGTTGCAAGGTTGCTGGTCGTTCGTTGTTGCCAATTATTGTTGCCATTTTTAATTTTTTGAAATACTAAAATTTTAAAATTATTACTAGATCAAACATACAGGAACAACATATCATTGAAATATACTTTTTTTTTTGCTTTTTTTTCACATCGCAATTGAGTTACATTATTTTATAAAATTAATTAATATAAATTATTTTATTTAATTACCAATCATATATATCTTCTATTTATATATTATTTAATCTAATTTGGATATCACATATTTTTGAAAGCGTCATCATGATACATTTATAATATTTTCTGTAAAAAGTAATTACTGAGTTTTGATGTTAAAAAGAATTGCAAATTTCAATCTAAATGTATTCAAATTAGTAATAGTAAGGAGATTCTTGATGAGGATCCAATATTTGATTATTGTCCTTCTTTCTGAATGGATTAAAGTTAGATGCCTTTGGCAGGAGGAGATATACTACATTCAACTAACCATTCACCTTAGGTAAGAAGTAATTTTTTTGTTGTCTCTTACAATAAATGTAGAAAAATTCAAATCAAAAATTATTACATAAAAGTATGATCCAAAGTAATACATAAAAGTGATACGCAAAGTGCAAACAACTTTTTTGAATCAGTAGTACGTCAAAGCATTTTTTTTTTTCGAATCCTAGTATTGAAGTCAACAGCGTCACCAAAAGTCCATCGTTATGGATGTCAATAATGATCACTAAAAGTGTACTTTTTTTCATCAACATTTTCGTGTCATCACTAATGCTCCACTATAATGGCCTCAAAAATGACGACGAATTCATAAACCAATTGTAATCCAAATCGGGACCCAAAGTGGGAATCGAAGTCAAACTCAAATCAGCATAACCTACATGATTAAAGGTATGACGCAAATGCAAACTAATCATACATCGAATGTGGATTCTTCCATAAATCCAGAATGGGTCCTCAAATGAAAAAAACAATCACGAATTCTTCAAGCCTAAAAGTACAACGCAAATGCAAACTCGTCATACCTCAAAGTATGATGAAAATGCAAACCAATCGTACTATAAGTAGGTAACAGTCTAGGAAAAAAGCAACTTATTTGCTCTGCAGCCATAGGTAATATAGTCACTTCAAAATCATTATGTCAATTTAGGTAGAATGTTTTAATGTAAAAAAAAAAATCAATAATAAGAATAATATATTAATAATAATATAATAATGATTAAAGAATAATTCTGCATGTGACTGTAAACAAATTTATTGTTAAGTTTGTTTATTCCTAGACATTTTTTTACTACTTCTACTACCATCAATAATAACATCAAATACATTGTATAATCATCATAAATATTTTAATAATAGCAGAGGAAAAGTATCCGTATTCAAAGAAGGGATTAAAAAAGATTATTAGTATTTTATTTATTTTGATGAAATAATATTAATTTATAATTTATATTAAAAAAAAAAATTGTAAGATAAATCATCAGTGATTTTAAGAGAAGTCATTAAATAAGCATTCTTATTCTTTGGTTATTCTGATCTATTTTATATTTTCACATATTATTAATAATATTATTATTGTCAATATTAATATCTTCTTCACTTCCCTCTTCTATTTTTTTTTTTTTCTTTATTTATCAATGAAAATAATAATGAGGGTAATTAATTTAAAGTAAAATTATTTATAAATGAATAGTTATAAATTAATTTTTACAACACAATCTAATTAAATAGTTTTTTGTTGTTTTTATAATAAATAATCAGGAAGTAAGTGTATTATACTGTAAATCAATTTTACAATGCAAGGTAATTATCAAAAAAAATCATCTAATTAAATAATAATATTTTTATTTCTTAATACCCAGATGGTAAGAATTATATTATAAATTAATTTTTACAACACAAAATAATTTTTATTGAGACATCATCTAAATTAAATTTATTTTTATTTCTTTATAATAATCAGGGAGTAAGTATTGTAATATATATAAATCAACAAATAAATTCTATTATGTAAATAAATTAAAAATTTTGCTTCCTATACTGAATAGATTGTAAGTATTATATTATAGATTAACCTTTACGATATAAAATAAATTTTATTAAAACATCACTAATTAAATAAATTTATTTTTATAATAATTAGGAAGCAAGTATTATACTATAATTAATTCTTACACCACAAAATTATAATGACCAGTGGATAAGTTATATGATAAATTTAATTTTAAAACACAATAATTTTTATTAAAACATCATCTAATTAAATCTATTTTTTATTTCTCAAGGCATATTTTATTATAAATTAATTTCCTTTATAGTAACCAGTTTGTAAGTATTATATTATATTATAATTTACTTTTACAATGCAAAAAGCTTATATTAGAACATCATCTAATTTTGTTCAGGTTCTTGGCTTCAAATAATGATCTTTGCCAGGTATCATTCTTCATTGTATTGGTTTTGAGTTGATAGGGGGGTTACCTGAGCTACTTGTCACGAGTTTGCTTAGCAAGTTGTGGAATTCAAAAGAGCCATAATCATCATATTCCAGTGGAGGTGATAGCTTAATGCTTTAGCTCAGGTAATTCATTCAGTCCACAAAAACATACAATACTTTGATAAATGTGTTATTGGTGCAACTAAAGAATAGAAAGGGCCTTGGATTCAAGTGATTTTCTTCCATGCAAGAAAGAATATTTTATTAAATCTGACATCTATATTCAATATGTTGGATTTATTTCAAACTCTGCAAAATGTTTTCATCAGGTCATTATATGGGGGCTGTTCTAGGAAAAAGTGGGTTTCGACCCTCAGATTCAAAAATGAGATATTTATACCAAATTAATCTA
>CAUDNR010004285.1:832-12216 GCA_958430865.1 Entrophospora sp. SA101 | reverse complement strand
AAAAATAACACTGTTAACACAACAACAACAACAACAAGTGTTAGTGGTGGTGGTATAACGAAAGGAAGAAGAAAATCAACAATGATTTCTCCAAAAATTTCTAAAATTGATATTTCTCCGAAAATTTCTAAAATTGATATTTCTCCAAAAATTTCTAAAATTGATATTTCTTCTTCATTATCTAAACAACAACAACAATCACCTTTATTATTATCACAACCAATTAACGAATCATCATTAAAGAAAACGACATCAACCATAACTCCAACTGAATTAATAATAAATCAATATCAGAATAATCTTCAAGATCAACAATATAGTAACGGCAGTGATTTATTAATGACTCCAATAACTACTCCAATAACTCCTGTTTCTCTTCCAAATAACAACGGTCCAACATCAACGTCAACAACACCTTTACTAGCCAATGATTCCATTGTCAATAACAAAAGTATTGTTAGTAACAATCATAATAGTTCAACTTTTACCAGTAATAGAAACAGCGAAAGTTTATTATTATCAATATCAGATGAAGTATTTTATAATATATGTAAAAGGTTACCGCCAAACGATCTGTTCGTGCTTGCTTCAGTTTGTAAAAAATTTAAACGACTATTGTCATTTGGTGATTCAAATAATAAAGTCGTCCAAGAGACTTGGATGATTTCACGACAAAGGTTTCTAAAATATCTTCAAATGCCACCACCTGTTGGAATGAATGAAGCCAGTTATATAATTTTAAGACAATTGGATAAAGGTTGTCAATTTTGCCATGAACGTGGATTTGTTAGAATTTATTGGGAGTTTCGCGTTAGGTGTTGTAGTTTTTGTTTAGATAAGAAAACATTGAGGTATATATATATATATAACCGGGAAAAATAATAATAATTACATAAATTATGTTATATCTCATATTTTTACTAACTGGCTAATTGCTCACATGGTGATATTACTAAACATAGGCATGATCAGCTTTATATCAATTATCTAATTCCAAATGAAGTGTTGGACGTTTTACCATTTATAAATTACGGAGCATCACAAATTTATTGGACTGACGAGGTATTCTCAACATACGAAAGGTATAAAACTATTGTTTGTATTGACGAGCTACAAAAATGGTTGGAAGCAAGATTACAGCGAACTTTGGATATAATGGAAACTGTTCCTTATTATGAACACGAAGAACTTTGTGAACAAATGGCTAGAATCGAACAACAATATCATTACGCTATGCTTAACAATAATAGTCATAAATTATCATTGGAGTGTGGTAATGGTGGCGGTGGTTTAATAAACGATCAGTCTATGCATCATCTTAATTATCCAAATTACATGAATATGGTTACAGGTAAATTTATTTTATTGGTTGTCAACTCTATTGTATACAATAAATCAATCAATTAGTTGATTTTCTAGATATATATTTTTAACATTTATCTTTATAATTTTTGTAATTCGAAAACAGATCTTTCATCTGATAATAATTCCTCAATTCCTACGCCAACAATAACACCTGTTTCAACTCCACTCACAACTCCATCACCCAATCCTATGATGATGCATTTTACCGCCAATAATATTACCAACTTCACTATTAATCCACACCAAATTCATCATACTAATCCAACGCAAACACCTAATCCAAATCCTGCTGCTACTGCACCACAAAACTCAGTAATAGTTCCATCACAATTAGAATCACATTGTTATAACCAACGTCAATCACAAAATAATGTATCTGCAACTACTACTCCTAATGCTATCCTTGAATCAAAAAAACAATTAATATTTAATCAATATTATTCGTCAGCACCTTATCCATATTATAACAATAATCATCAACACAGGAACAATCAATTTATAACAAATCCTTCTCCGTCACTACATCGTCAACATCATTTGCATTTACAACACCAATTGCATTTACAAAATCAAAACCAACATCAATATAACAATAGTAATCAAAATCAAAATTCCATGCAAAATCTAAATCGTTATCAACAACAATTACAACTTCAGCACCAATTACAACTTCAACAGTTACAACAACAACAACAAAATAATAATGATAATTTATTACAACAACAACAATATCAACAACAACAACACCATCATCATCTAATACAATTACAACAACAACGAGAATATCAATTACAACAACAACAGCAGCAACAACGAGAATATCAATTACAACAATATCATTATCAAATACAACTACAATTACAAAAGCAACAACAATTATCAGAACAAACGGAAGAAGAGAGATCGTCATCTTCTTCATTATTAGCAGCAACAAGAGTAGTAAATAATGACCAACAACAACAAAGATACTTTTTACCGTCATCTTCCACAACAACAAACTCGACTTTACCATATAATATTGTAGATCAACAATTGGCTAGTTCTGCTGCTCATCATCATCGTCTTCACCATCATCAATTTCAACAGAAATTTTAATTATAAAATTAAAAAAAGTGAATAATAGTAGTCAATATAGTAGTGCGTGTAACATAGCAGTGTAGCAAATTTTATTTTTTCGATTAATCAATCATAGGGGGGTTTTTTAATATATACATATATATACATATATATATATATATTAATGAATTTGCATTTTTACTTTTAAAAAAAATATTTGTAAATAGCTTTTAAAATTATAAAACAAACAAAAAACATAAAAACAAAACAAAAATAAAATGATAACTAAAATAAAAAATTTGAGGAGAGAAATTTTGTATATTTTTAATCGAGATTTTTTTTTTACTGTGACTGATCATGTGACCAAGTCTAAAAAATATGATAATTAATGCAAAACATTTACAATTAATTTATATACTTCCAATTCTTCCAACAAAAAAAACTTTCTTGTTCTTATCTTTAAAATCTAAATCTTTTTTTGTAACTATTAAAGTGTTCATGATCATAACAGCAATAGGTGTCATTATTAACACTGTTACGCATGTCTAAATCACAAAAATCTATTAGCCTTTCATGAAACTTTATATCATCTACGGTAAGATCCACAAATTGTCTATTATGACATATTGCCCTATTAGGATGTTTGACCCTGCTCAATACTGAATTAATTATTTCATCTTGATCAATCTTAAAAATAAAACTTTTATCAGTTTTGATACAATAATCATCATCTAGAGATCGTTCCTCAAATTCCAGCAAATTGGATTGTATCCCCCAACTAACTCTACTGTCTCTTTAAGTTTCATAATAACAACTGTTTGTTTAATGTTGTAGCATTTCTCTTCAATAACTGTCCTTGAAGTTCCATCTTCAGAACTGCTAAAAATCGATTCATATTTATTGTTACGTGGCAAGTTTCCTCCTATTTCGTAATCAGTGTCATTTTCATATTCTGCATCAACCCAGCTAGATATCAAACATTCCATTTCTGGATTTAATAATTTTCCTTTTCTTATTCCGTTTCCTATCCTTGGTCATTTTTGAGACAATAATTTTGGCTGCCAATCATTACAAAGATGTTGCTGAAGAAACTCGTCATATAAATCTCTATCAAATATTTTCTTCTATGGATTGATTTTTTTATAAAAATCGTTCGAAGATATTAAGTTGAACCTTACTAATGGAATAACATCATTCAAAATTTTTTTCATTGAAATCACCTTTGATCCACTCCAAAACGGGGTTTTCAAATGCCTTACTTTGTCCAACGTCCCATCGTAAAATATGATCCCAAATTTCAATTTCTTTCAATACCAACAAATCGCTTTCTAATATGGATTTTTTGATGGCTGCAAGGCTATCAGACTTTAAAACTAACTCGGGATTTTTATCAATTAATAATATTAATAATTCATTACAATGAACTTGCAGTATGCCGAATACTTCTTGACGCTTCGATGAAAATTTATGAACATGAATTAGATCATTCTGAATCCATTCTTTGCTTTCCATAATTAAATGATTTTGCAAATCTTTAATCAACTCTTTAAAATTTAATTCGTCACAAGCTTCCAATAGTTTAAGAATTTCATCTGGATTGAAATTATCAATATTAAAAGTTCCATTGTAAATGTATCTTTAGAAAAAATAATTTTTTTAAACTTTTTAGATATATTTGGTTTTTTTTATATTAAGAGATAATTTTTTACGTTAAAAGACCTTCAAACACTTTTGGAGAACATTTTTCTTTTCAAGTAAAATGATCCCATTTTCAGATTTTTTCATGTGATCATCTAACAATACAGTTTTAAAATACAAAGATCTTGCTTTCAAAATGTTGGAATGAGCTTTGAAAGTTTCAACATTCTCCTCATCCTCGACTTTGATTTCTACATCATTATCAAATTCATTCAACAAGTTTGTCAAATTGTTTAAAAGTTTGTTAAAATATTTTAATGTTAAAGCGTCCTTGTTGGATTTGATAAGATTGTTAAAAAAAATATTGATCTTTTCAAAAGATGGATAATTTTTATTAGACATTTTGAAAAATCAAAAAACGTTAAAAATCAAAATTCGCCGATCTTTAAAATGACAGTATCAGGATGGAAATGATTCTCAATGAAGGATTTACGTTATATTTCATTGAAATGCTTTTTAAGAAAAAAAACTCGGCAAAAGCTTTAAATGGTCAGGTCACTATTTTACAAGTCTGTCGAACACGATTAATACAAATTATAAATAAAATAAAATAAAATATAAATTAATAAAATAATATCATCATAATTTTTTTTCTCATTCAAGTATAAATAAGGATATGTAATATATATAAATAAAATTTCTCACACGCTAAAAAAATAAATAGCAGGTTCTGACATTACTAAACAAAGTCGGACCATTGTGTGGTTCTTAAAGCAGAATGAATATGATTAGAGCAAAGCAGAAAATTCGGTTAGATGGAATAATTACATAAAGATTCACTTGATAAATTTAATACTTGGCCAAATGTTTACTCTTTCAGCTGATATTCTCTCTTGACGCCATCGTCGTTTATCTTCTTTAACTTGATCTCGACAAGGTTTTCAAATAGGCTGTGTATACATTAGAAAAGAAGTTACGCCTATTCTATCAATGATGATAATAGAAATTTTAATATGCAGATCTCAGGATATTCAAAATGCTTTTAATAGTAGTTTTTTTATTTACAAGTCATAAAATTAAATATATATTAATATATATCAGTCAGACGACATTTATGCAACATGTCGATTTTTACTATATATTAAAAATTGAAGGAACTTTTTCATTCGTCACCTAGTACACCCACATGGAGTTTTAACCAGAAACGTGATATTTTGTACGCGCATTCTTTGGGACTTATTTTATTTCCTTGCAAGATTTTAGCTATGGTTTACTAAAAAAACGGAAAAGAATTACTCGTTGAAATTTACGCCTTCAAATTTTTAATCATGTCATAACAAATTATTTGAACTTGTAATTTCAATAAAACTTAACAAGAAGCCACCATTTTAATTTTTAGAAATAATTGGGTTGGTGAGGCATGGACAATGGAAACAAGGTCAACTTCTATGATCCACATCTCAAATGTATAATTCCTTAGTAAATAATATAATTCTTTACTAATAAGCTTTGTTTTCAAGGTTGGAATAGCTAATGGTAAATTATTAAAAGAGTTCTTTATCAATAGAAAAATTCACATTATATTTTTTACTTGTAAAAGAAAATGCATGATTATATATATATCTTTTAATTTAACTAGTATAGTGAGTTTTGGAATTGCTATTACTACCACATAAAATATCAACCTTATGTCTAAGAGGCAACAACAATAATTTAATGACCCTTCCTACATTAATAAATGAATTGTATTTATTTAATACAAATTAGTAAATAATTATATTGTTTTTTTATTATATGAGTCAAATATGAGGCACAAACACACATAATCATAAATCAGAGCAGAATGTCATCCTAATAGTGGTATTTTGATTCCAATTGGTTCAGTATTTTTATTTATTAGTCAAAATTTAAAAAAATCAAAGAATTTTAACATGAGCAGTTGATGATTATCAATTTGAATAATGAATCTGATGTTGACTGCATGTATTAAAATCTCCTATCACAAATATGTAATTGCAATGCAATGCACACTCTGTCCCCATAGAACTTTTTCCCACAAGCAAGGCAATTGAACATGTTGGAAGACTTTGGGCAAAACTTTCCCTATCTTCCTCTCAGACCAGGCTTGGCATTGATCACTGATAGTTGGTGCTTGTGTGATGATTGCTTTGTGTTATTCCCCTCTAAAATAAAGTTGGTGTTAAGACTGATTCAAAATTCTGCAACTTGAGGTTGCAACCTGGGTTGCTGTTTTGTTGGTGGCATGCCCACTCGTCAACAACCCTACCCCATTTAAATAACAAGTTCAGTTGGTCAAAATAACAATTAAAAGAGAAACAGCAAATTTGGGAAAATGATTAATTTATATATAACATACAAATCTGAACCATTTTATTTTACAGCTTTCATCTTGATGCCAGTGATCATGGTGACTATCACAATAGAAGTGGACAGAATCAAACTGCCACCTTTATACTTGTGAGATACATGCTCACATTTGAGCTACAATCCTTTATCCTAGGGTTATACATGCAGCCCAAAGTATTTTGACACTGTCATAAAAGGGGTTACACTTGTAGTAAAGGGGTGTTACACATATGTTTTTAATAGTGAGTACCGTAATTAATTTCTACTTTCTACCATCAAAATTGGAATAATTTTGACCATTGAAATCACCAAACCAATTTGGGCTGCATGTATACCTAGGGTGGATTATATGGGCAAATGTCCCCTTTAAAAAACATCAAGTTCAGTTGGCCAAATAAAAATCAAAGAGAAACAGAGAATTTATGAAAATGATTGATTTATAACATAACATACCAAACAAAATCAAAACCACTTTATGACTTTTTTCTTGTTGACAATATTGCTGACAAAGATGTATATAATCATGCAATAATTTTAATCTATTGGACAAAAACCCAGTCAGTCCCCTACCCAAAATCATAAATTGGTTAGTATCAAAAAAACAGAGAATCTAGGAAAGTGATTATACAAAACAATCATTATTTTACAACTTTCTTCTTAACATCAGAGCCTAAATAAAATTTCAGGGCCTCAACCCTGCTCTGAATTGTGACCTCCTGAGCTTGAAACAAGCTGCAGATTATCTTAATATTCCTCCAGAGTTGTCATAGAGCCACCTTACCCTAGTGTGGATTGTTGCAGGCAACTTTTCAGCTAGCATGCCAGCAAGCTTTCTCTGGTGAGGGAGGATTAGTGAAAGTGACCTTGACAATTGATGCAGTCTTGGTAAACTCCAGGGCCATACATTCCCCCTGAAAATTTAGTTGCATCATTGTATCATTGGAGAGACATGGTCGGATTAGCCTTTGTGTACAAGAGGAATGTGAGAGAATGACTGTAAAGTGTTCAAGGCAGTGTGCATGCTTCAACGCCTGCCAATTTCCAATAATCAAACATCACATATTTGAAATGTTACATATTCAACAGTGTACTGCCTTGATGTCTTCTTGTAATTAATTTATAGTAATATTAATATTACCAATTATGAAAAGCAAAATACCAATCATTTGCTATCATGACAAGGATCTTATAATTAGCCAGCAAAGATCTGTATTATCATGTAGTTATCCACTAAAATATCCGCAATCGCCAAATTGGTTTCTAAATAAGGATAACACACACCCAACTCACCAATAAAAATTGGATATTCTGAGTTTTCACGAAATTTGTGGATATTTTTTGTGGATAACTACATGATTATAAGATTTGTCTGCATTTTGATTTCAATTATATCAATACAAACAAAAAATAGTACCTCTGGTTAGTCTTTTTAGGAAAACCGCATTTTGTCATCTTGGACTCTGTCAAAAAATAAATTGTTTTCCAAGAAAAAAAGAACAATTCACATCTGTCCTCCCCCAAAAAAAATCAAGTCAACAAAAAAAATTATCATTTGTACATGTTGATCAAATCAATAATTATCTTTTTTTTTTAAAAGAATATAAAAATATGAACAACAGCCAGCAGGATAGAAGAAAAAGAAATCAAGAAAACAGATGCGAAGATATCACTGGGTTAAAGCTCCGAACGAGCCGAGCCGGCTCGAGCTAAAAAATAATAGGCCCGAGACTTTCGAGTCGAGCTCGAGCTCGAGCCGAGCTCGAGCTAAGAAATAATAGGCTCGAGTTTGACGTTACATAAAAATTTTTTAAGTAGCGAACATTAATCCTAATACTTTAACCCATTTAAGAGCCTGTTTTCTTGAATTCAGCTCGAACTTGAAAATTCAAGTTTTAACTCGAGTCTGCTCAACTTATTCAAATAAACACAATAAAACGAATAAAACGAATAAAACAGAACAAAACGAATAAAAACGAACAAAAGGAACAAAAGGAACAAAACGAATTAAACGAATAAAAACAAATAAAAACGAACATAAGGAACATAAGGAAAAAAAACGAACAAAAGAATAAAACGAGTAAAAACGAACAAAACGGACAAAACGGACAAAACGAATAAAACGAGTAAAAACGAACAAAACGAACAAACGGACAAAATGGACAAAACAAACAAAACGAACAAAACGAGTAAAAACGAACAAAACGAACAAAATGAATAAAACAAATAAAACGAATAAAACGAATAAAAACGAACAAAAGGAACAAAACGAATAAACAAGTAAAAACGATAAAATGAATAAAAATGAATAAAACTAATAAAATGAATAATAATAAAACAAACGGATAAAACGAGAATAAAATGGATATAAAACGAAGAATTTGTATTATGATAGGAACTCTAACCCAATTCAACAATTTTTAAACATTTTGCATTTCGTTTTAATTCTCCACAAATATCTGCGATGTATACAGTCAAACATTGTTTCAACGAATTATAATTAAATTCGCGTTACTATTACAACGAATTTATGAAATTCGAATTTCAAATGCAATTTTCTTATTATTATTATTATTATTATTATTATTATATAATGCATTAATTTTGCATTTAATTATTAATAAAAAAAAGATGCTTTATTATTATATGTTTGTTCCATTCATTAAAACGAGATTTTACTGACTGTATGCATAAATATGGTATCAATTTTCGAGCTAACACTTTTCTGTATGCGAGCTGGCCCGAACTCGAGCTGAGTATAAACTCGGCTCGGCTCGTTCGGAGCTTTAATTGCCAGTGCTAAACCATTGCTTACTCACTGAAGAAAAAAACATGGCTTTTTACTAAGGCTTCACAATTGGTGAACACTAGTATACTTGTTGCATTTGCCAAAGCATTTTAATTAAAATAATGCTTCTATTGTGGAGTTTTGTTTTATTAAATGAAGACCTGTAGTTGTCATTTCAACATCATAACATTTACTTTGCTTTTTTTTTGATCAAAAAATTGTGAATTACTGTTGCATACAGTATACATGGTATTACTATTATTATATTTATGTTATCAAAAAAAAAACATGGAGAAAAAAATTTTTTTCCTACAAATTAAAAATATTAGTACCATTACAATTTTTATTATTACATTTCATAAAATGAAAAAAATCTAATGCCTTTAAATTGTATTTAATGCCTAGTTTGAAATACTCATAGGCATGTCAATATTGGTATATAGAGTTGTATTAACTTGATTTTTTTCAATTTTTGACTTTGAAGTTAACTATGCATAATAGTAATACACAATGATATTAACAATAAAATAAACATGCTTGAGCTGTCTTTAGTGTCTGAGTTTGAAATGCATATATACTGGTCGATATTGTACATTAGACAGGGGTTAGGTACAGTGTTGTGACCAGAAACTCTTTTGGCTCCCCGAAACGTTTCAGAAAATGAACTTACACTAAGCAGAAAACTAAACCTAAACCTAAACATAAACAAAAACTACTAACCTAAACTAGTTTCGGGTGGTTTCTCTAAACTCAGAGTTTCGGGTCACAACACTGGTTAGGTACAGGCTTTTGTAAGTTTAAAATTTTGAAGTTTTAAAAAGTGCTAAAATCCTATCATGATAAATTAATCATTAGAGTTTGATGATGATGAATTTTTTTTGATGTTAAAGTTGTTCTTGCAATTGCTTTTTATTTAATTCATTATCAATTAATCCTGATAGAGCAAAATTTATAAGTAATCAAATAAACTATTTAACTGTCAAAAAATCCATTAATAAAATGTGACCAGAAAGAGTCTAATAAGAGAATTGTTTGTTACACACCATTCAATCAATTCTCCGCAAAAGGAAACAGTTAATATAAATCGTGGCTGGGCCTCGAATGATAATTTCTCAATACTTTGCTAATTCACTCAATAATTGTGTAGTTTTCCGCCAAAATTCATCCGCCAATTTGAATTCCCGTGAGAATATTCGACATCTGCCAAAATTAAAATATTCGAAATTAATATTCAATTAAAGAAATGACAACAAATCAATGTTCTTAGTACATTATGGCCTCGATAAGTCATAACAGATACATTTTGTGGATGTTCAAAATATATATCGCCCGGATATCTCATATGCCTGGATATTTTAATTTTGGCGGATGTCGAATATTCTCACGGGAATGCGAATTTTGGCGAAAAACCACACAATTATATTCACTCGTTAGTTTTCACCCTAATTTAATATTCCTTAAAATAAACTAGACCTTCCTGTTAAGAATAATTCCGAGTTCTTTTTAAAGTGAAATTCTAATTAATATTAATTTATTATTATTGGTTACATTTTTATTATTTTAATTATTGTAGATCATTTTCGATCTATATATAAAGAATTATTATTATAATTATAAATAAATGGAATTATTATTCGTTTTCTCCGCACTATTTAAATTTTAAGTTTTATAAAAACATTTATTTTTATATAATGTTGTTGTATTCTTATAAATTATTATTAACAGAAACGCCAGAAAGAGAAAATTTTGTATTTAAAATTTGTAATAAAATATTGTGCAATGCTTTTGTTAATCATGATGTAGAAAGTAGAAAAGATTATGTGTTTTCATTAGTTGAAAATAATGAGGAGCTTTCTGAAAATGAAAAAGATTATTGTATAAAAGTACTTAATTATATTCTTGAGTTTAATAATGCAATGTTTAAAGAAGGCAAACTAAAAGAATGCAACAAGTGTAAACTAACAATATACTCTGATAAATTCTGTGAAGGTTGTATTAATTTACAATTACAGAATCTTTTTACTAGTTGGACATCTGGAAATAAAATAATTGATAATTTTATTCAACAATGTCAAATGAAATCATCTTTGCCACACAATATTTTAGAATGGATACCTTTTGAACAATTTAAAAAAGTAACAAAGTTAACTGAAGGTGGATTTAGTTCAATTTA
>CAUDNR010004284.1:32900-44755 GCA_958430865.1 Entrophospora sp. SA101 | reverse complement strand
CCAGATGAATTGTTATTATATGTGTTTCCTTGACAATCTATGAAAAAATCAATATCTCGCCATAGAATAGGAGCACCACAGTGATACCAAAGGTGGTTGACGAATAAAGCAGGATAGAGGGATCGATCGATTTTTAAAAAATATAAGATCTGTTCTAGCAATTCTGGTAAATCAAAAATATTTAGACCCTTTTGGTCATTGCTTTGCAATAGTTGCACCATTCTCAAGAATATATATTCTATATCTTTAATCGGAAAAAACAGCTAATGTTCGGATAATTAATTTTAGGCATATATACTATGGATTTTCTGGATATTCTCAATTACACTTAACCTCATAACTAGTTCCATCGAGCAATGTAAGAGTTTTATTTGGGAATTCCACTTTCATTGCATTATCTTTAAACCATGAGTTCCCTAACATCAGTACATGTTCAGGAATACTAACAACAAAAATATCAGTAACTTTTACTTGTTTCCATTTAGGGCCCTGAGACAATGGGGTAGTGGTGATTATGTCAATACAGAAACTTATCATCTCAAATGTTGGGGGCTTGTCAGAATTCAATCCAAATAGTAACTGTGAAAGCGTAGAATGACTTGGTATGGATATGATGCAAAGCATGATTTCTCGGTAAAAAATCAAACATTTATCTAGTATAATATATGGATGAAAATCACGTGTGCATTATAATTTGCGAACAAATTCTGGGACAAGCACCCCATCAGATGAACTTTTAAGGCAAGTTCTATCCCATCTTGAAAAGAGATTCCACTGGAACCAATACTAATAGTCTAACTTCACATTTCTGCTAACATAGAATCTATTTCTGCGATTTGGACATCAAAAGGATTATTATTCTTAGGCTGAGATTTAGGTTCGGGTTCAGTATTAGTATCAGGATTGGTATCAGAATCAGAAGAAGTGTCACCCTCAGCATAATAAGTTCCAGAATCAAAATGGTCAATCTTATGTCTCATTGCAATTCTACAAAGTAAACTAAGATGTTGGGCCGTTGGATTTTGACTACCATGAACTCTGGAAGCATGTTTACTCCCTATTTTTCTCAATCTTTTGGCAGTAATACCATATGCATTTAAAAATTTGCTAAATGCTCTAATATTGCGTTTTCCATTATCACTATATACAGGATCATGTAACTTTCTGGTTGCTATGGCATCTTGAATCCAAGTAAGCAATTCTCTTGCACGTTCTGGATTCTTTTCCATGGAAAGGAATTGTCGAGGCTCAGGATCAACCTTCTTTTCTCCCTTATTCTTAACATATCCTGTACAATACCAATAATAACCGGGTTTGTACCATTCCGGAGGGTCTGGTGAGTCAGGAACTTGAAGCTTGGCTTCTTCATTGGGTGAGTCAGAGACTCGAAGCTTGGCTTCTTCATAATGGATAATATGAAGAGTAGTAACTTCAGCGGGTCTCATGCTTAACATCATAATCACATCCGCAAGATCCTGCATAGTGGGAATTTTAGTAGTATCAATATTTTGAATTCTTCTAAGTCCCTCCTCTAAGGAGAAGTGTTTAGGGGTTTTAGGAGCATTGGGTAATCGCTGTACAAGTTGCTTCTTCTGAATTTCGTTAGATGCTTGAGTAAGATCTGAAAATTTAGCATATTTATCAATTACTTTAGAATCAACTCCAGCTTCTTTCAATTCCTTACGAAATAATGTAAGACGTGAGCTGGATGCGACAATTTCTTCATCACTATCATTTTTTGTCTTGATTAAATCTAAAGCATGTAAGTAAATATCATATGGATATCCAGTTTTTGCACAGTATTGAGCTCTCTCTTTGATAGTAAGTTTTTCATTCCTTTTATCTGGTACAAGAGCCTTGATCTGGTCTTCTTTGAATGAGTGTCGGCGAAGAGCTTCTTTTACACTTTTGCAGGCTTTCCAATTTGGAAGCATAGCACCGAGTTCACTGGCATAGTCATGTAATTGAGATGGGTTGGATTCGGCAGACAAGTTATATTTTTCTTGGAACAGGTCCAAAATCAAGGTAAAGTTATTAGTTCTGGGCTTTCGGGTTTTTGAAGCAGTTGCCATGATCATATTGATAATATATTTGACAAGTAGATTGTGATTATCTATTGACCTACTTATTCTTTCAAATTGAAATTAATTACCCGATCCTTCATTTATAGATCTCAGGAGATATGACTGCCTTATCCATGGATGAAAAAGTAATAAACCTAGACTATAGTTCGTGCCTAGAACCTGGCAAGTCCAGTACACAATTCTCAAGCATATCAATATTTGCACGTAATTCAGCTTTTTGCTTATGATAATACTCTCTTTTTTGATACTCACATGATTTTTACATGCTATACATATGTATGTAGAATAAGTCAGCTTACCACATTCTTTGCAAGGGATCCATGTCGGAGAATTCCAATGAAGTTTACACCCTTCTGGACGATAGCTACCTTGATCACAAACTTTACCAGTTCTATGAATATAAGGACAATGATAAAACCCTATATTTATTTTAATAATAATTGTTAATTTTTTATATATAATTTTCAGGAATAATTAATTTTATTATATAGTGAAATCCCACAACAATCCCAACACATGTAAAAAAATATCATTATGTACTTGATGTAATTTGCCCTGTGGAGTATATATTTTTATTTATTAATAAAGCAATGACATCATGTGTAAATATTAGAACTGCACATGGAGAGAATACATGCAAAGATTTATATTGCGACAACATTCCCAACTAATTGTTTTACAGCTGGAATTATGTCCAACTTCTTCTTTTTATTTCTTTTTTCTCCCAAACACGTAAGTCAGGATGGTTAACCTCCATCCAATGCTTTGCCCACTCCAACTGCCACTGATTATCAAAATATAAACACAAGGTTTCATCTAACCAGTTCCACCAACAGAATAAGTTCAAAGCTGTAAAACACTCCATCACCTCTTTGTCGCCCCAACCCCGAATCATATTACCATCAGTGATTTCAAGAACTTGTTTTTTCCCAGTAGGTTCAGGTCTGTAGCCACATGAGAAAGACTTGTAACAAATATCCAAAGGTTTGAAAAGCACTTTTGATATAAGATCATTAGAAATTCCTAAAGGCAAGTTATTTTGAGTATGCACTTGGACAACCCATGTGACTTCAAACACAACAATATTTCCATACCAGAACTCCAGAACCATATCTCAACTGCCCACCCTTTATTCAAAACTTGATTTATTGCTGGAACATATAGTCGCCATCACCAGCAATTAGCACTAATATACCAGGATTATAATTTTGAATGGTATCCATTATGGAGACACTAATTTCCACATCAACCTTCTTCTCACGGTTTTCAGCATTCCGAGCATGCACTGTTACATCATATCCTTGTTTTCGAATGTGTTTCCATAGTGAGTCATTTGGGGGCGGACGAGAACCAACGAGAACAGGTGCACCACCAAGGCCACATCCATCTTGAACTAATGCAAGAAGTTGTCCGTATTTGATATGAAGCTGATTAATATGGTACAAATTTTTTTCTACATCAAAAATACACTCAAGTTGGCCAATATTAAATTTTCCCTCAATAAAGAGATTGGAATTGTCAACAAACACATGTACAAGCCCGGTAGATCTAGCTACATCAACCCTTTAGTAAAATTTATATATCTGTGAAGATCTGCACCCAGAATTTAAAATACACTTACGTTTTTTGAGTTCATCAATAAAGTCTGCAATTGTTACGGCTGTTCCTAGATTAAACACTTTTAGAAGATCTTTTTTAGTCAGAAGGAGAAAGTGTCGACCAGTAACCTTTTCTTTTTCAAGTATTTCAAGTTCCTCCTCGTCGAGTTCTAGCTCTTCCTGTCTTCGTAAAAATTCAATAAGTTCACTCTTCTTCATCTCTTTAATTTCGTCAGGTAGTGGGAGAACATCTTTTTCTGTTATTGTAGTGGGAGTGGCCATGGCGTTTCTTTTACAGGTAAATTGGTAGTTAATATTAATATTAATCTAATCGGGAAAATCTGTTGTGTGACAACAACATCATACATTAATGGGGCTGTGCAAACAAATTTCTTTACATCAACTATTTCATGCCTGTGTTTAAGAAAGATCCTGTAGAATATATTTACGGATTTCCCTCTGATTTTTGTGAAGAAAATGGTCAAAGAATACATAGGAGGTAAGTACTATATTGTATACATGTTGCAGAAGATCAAGGTTATGGATTAAAATGAAAGACTTGAATCTATGGAATTGACATGCTCAGATCTCACGCAACAAAAAATTGTGCGAGTTCCAAAATTTAGCTACAGAGTAGCCTCACTCCGTGAGTGGCAATGCTATTATATCTAAAGAGGATGGGGTATATTGATGAGACTATATCAAAGAAGTTAGAATGCTCCTCAAAGATACAGATGTCAGTATGGATCTGGATAATTATGTTTAATCAAGCAAAAAATATAGATATGTGAACTTATTATTATTATTTATGAATAGCAGGTGTTCTGGGCCAGAACGATATCATATGACATACACAGTGGATCTACATGTTGATTATATATGATATATTTATTAAAAAATTATACAGTAAAGCGAAGGTGAGTGTCAAATATTCTATTCATGGGATGGGAAGTTTTCCATGATATACTTAACCTCATTTCTTGTCAAATCTGAAAAACTAGATGAAGTAAAGGATTTAACCTGCCAGATCTTATCGTTCTTTTGTGTACAATAGCCTGACTGAGATCTTTCAAAAGTTTTTCTTTAACTTAACTACGTCAATATCAAAATACAATTTATGAAATTGATTAGATATGTCTTCCATATTGGCATCTTCGGAAGATGTGTTGATTAACGGTTCATCGGAGATTGGAATGATGGATAACTCTTTCGTGTTTTTGTGCCCCTAGGCTTGCCTTGACAAGTATCTTCTTTTTCTTGGAATTTTCTTTTCTTTCTGGATGTTGGGGCAGTACCTATCATGGCCAGTAATTTGTTTTCACCTATGTTTATGTATGCGATTCTTGCTTTTTTGATACTTGCAGTTATATGGTTCGTGGTAATTAAGCCTATACGAGATGCAAGGAAAAAAGATACAGCTCATACTCTATTGTATCATTAATATGTATATTACATTATTATAGTGTGTTTTAAGCCACACAATTTTAGATCCTTAAGCACATCATTCATCTTTTTTACAGCTTTTTTTTCCTCCTCTATATCAAATGGTTCCTTCAACAAAAAGTGGAGATCATCAAGAGTTATTTTTCTATAATTGTCTAATAATAAAGCAGGTCCTGGAATAGTTACTCCATCTTGCCCTATTCGTTGACTTATCAAACGAGTTGCTAGTGGATTTACAGATAGGCCTTTGCTCTGACCATCATCGTCACAAAATAAAATCAAATCAAAGCCTTTTGGTCTGAAAATTGTTACATGATCACTATAATCACTTTGCAGTATCTTAAAAATGTCTCCTTTTTTAACATTAACTTGTTTTATTTCCGGAGGGCCACGTGCAGGTATGTATATTCCTTGAGAAACTTCTTCCATAATTAGCTAATATAATCTAGTCAACTCAGACAATTTTAAATGTGAATTCTAATGAAGGTTTTGTGTTGAGTAAATAGCTTTGTATACAGAAAATAAAAGCATGAAAAAATTCAATATGGTGGTACATCAAAGTAAGAACCATTTTTTGATAGTATTTTTTGATAGTAACCAGGATTATACGTGAATCAAGTAGCTGAGAATTTATTACCTATTTGAATCTAAAAAGTTTTGATTCTACAATGAACTTCAAACCTCTGTCTCATTGAAAAGTATATTAAGTTCGTAATCTATAGGATTAATCATTTCCTCTATTTCATATTCCGACCAGGGATGCAACCACCCACTCTTATTAACATGATTAATACGATTTAATACATCACCTCTTTCTCTTTTTCTGATTAATTTATTTCGTAACATGCATCCTTCTACTTCTACTAGTTTATAGAAGGATTCATTACATTTCCCATCTAAAAATCTCATTTTGTCGTTGTGTTTTTTATAGTCATCAGTATCCATGCAGTCGTTAAATCGCCTACCCTCTTCTTCCCAACATTGTTCTTTAAGCTGTATCTCCATATATCTTACTGACACTGTTTTCCAATATTGATTTTTAAACTTTTCGTGCCTCATATGCAATTCAAGTTTCACTTCCTTATTCCAAATATGATTAATGCATAAAGCTATGCTAAGACTAACCAATGGGAGTTTTTGAACGATTATTGTGATCGTATCCGGAAGCAGAAGTGGATTATACGAATGCATGTTATAGACTCTTTATAACTAGGTAAGTGTGTGGAACAAAGAGGTATAAATTACATATATAGAGAATTCAAAACTTTAAGTAAAAATTCATGTGATGGAATTATGGCGCAAAAGCGTGAAATTTTTCGGTAGTACACCAAAGATCAAAATTTTTGATCCAGTAATACGCAAAGGTATCCAATTTTTTGATTCAGTAGTACGTAAAAGTATGATCCAATTTTTCGATAGTAAAACGACAAAGCATAGGATGATTTTTTACATGGAGAGGTAATACTCCAAAGCACCAACTACACGAGAAAGGCTTCCAGAGACCCAAAACATAGCATACTCGTGGTAGTACGTCAAGGTATAATTATTATAGAAATATATATTATAGAAATTATGCTTTGGCGTACTACCAAGTGAGATAACAATTCGGCACTTTGTGCCTCACCCTCGATCAGTAATCGAATGCATCATGCAAAGCCAGATCATGAATACTATTTCGGCACTTCGTGCCTCATCCTCGAATTTGAATGTGACATGCAAAGCCAGATCATGGACACTATTTCGGCACTTCGTGCCTCATCCTCGAACTCAAATGTGACATGCAAAGCCAAAATACAGATTGCCAATTCGGCACTACGTGCCTCATCCCTCATCATAAAAGCAAAAATAAGCATTTTCCTGAAAAAATGTCCTTGGATAAAACGGCTCAGATCAAGTTCCTGATATACACCTAAATCTAACCGAAAAATTCCAGTCAATAACTTTTTCGCATATCAGAAACCATCTCTAAAGCATTTTCCTGGAGTGATACTTATAGATGACCGTCCACACATGTGGACGATGGCCACAAATGTTACATGGCGGAGACTGAAATCGCAGAGACTGATTTTTTCGACATGTGGCCAGAAGTTGAGCTAGTAGGCTTGCCACAATCAGTGCATGGAACTCGTCTTTTTTGCTTTCCAATGAGTATTACAACCTTCAGGTCGCATACAAGGTTTACCACAAACTTTACCAGTGTTATGATAAAATGGGAATGTGGCCTGACGACAGAAATTGGCCAGGATGCTTTGCATCCAGTTCGGGCATAGCCCTCACAATCGGAACTTCGTGCCTCAGCCTCGGGTGACGAAAGCAATCAAAGGACCAAAAAAAGCCAAAAACCTCATCAAAAGGAAACAAATATCAAGCCAACTAGACGCCAAAACGGGTACCCATAAATGAGTAGGTAACAGTTTAGTCATAAGTATGTAACAGTCTAGTCATAAGTATGTAACAGTCTAACGCAAGTAGGTCGCAGTATATATATACTGCGACCTACTGCATTGTTATTATTGGAACTAGATTGAAATCCTTGAGCTGTATGCTAGGGAAGAATAACTATATAATTATTTGGTTATTTATCATTTCATTATACTTATTGGACATGTCATGAGCTTGTGATTTACTTGTTTGTGATAATGTAGTATCGATGCTCTGCTCATTATAGTTATGATTGAGCCCAAAATGTTTATGTAACATTCTGATCAATAGTTAAACATAGTGATATTTTTTGATGAAAATTTACTAATTTTTTTTTCCTCTATAAAAAATAATGAATTTAATTATAGTTACATATAAAATTATTAGTTAATATTAATAAATTAATAGTTGCATATAATTTAATGATTATTTTTTTTAAATTTTTCTTGCAATTGATCTGCAAAGTGAATATGTGCATCTACGATTTTTAATACTTTCAAAGGCCTTTTCAACATATTTATCATATTCATCATGAGTTAAATCTAAACAATCAAGTGAATGTTTATAACTCTTACTTCCCCAATATGCAGTATCATAAGAAACTTTAGCAATGATATTATCTGAATCATTATCCCAATGTCCTGACATTGGGATTGTTTTTTTAAAAAATTGTACATCAGTTATAATGTTAAAATATTCTTTTAACAAGATATTATTTATGAGTTTAAATGGGCTGTTGGTTAGGTTATATTTATTTTTTAATCTTTTTTCAACTGGGAAAAAAAATTTTATAAATTAAATATAAATTAAGTTTAAGATTTATTATGGATATATTCATAAAAATGAAAAATACCTTTATCCATAAGCTCCAAGCATTCAGGAGATCCATTTGTGAACATATCATCCATTTCTATTAATTCTAACCATCCATTTGGTTTTGCCACCCTTATCATTTCACCTATAGCTTTTGACCAATCATTTATTTGTATGGAGGTTTTCATATATCTCATAAACACATAATCAAATGTATTTGATTTAATATTTAATCCAGTGATTATATTTCCCAGCAAAAAATTTACATTATTAGGTCTAATTTCATTTGGAAATGTTTGAAGAATATCAACAGCCAAAAAATTAGCATTTGGGTATGTTGTAGCCATATCTAATGTCCATGTGCCACTTCCACAACTTTGAAATAAAAAATCACTAATTAATAATGATTCAATTAATTAATTAATTACATAAAAAAATAAATTTTTATTTAAACTCACCCAACATCCAGCACATCAAAACCATATCCATTCTCCAATTGTTTTGTAATCGGTGCTGAAAAATTAGTTTCATCCCAAATTTTTTTGTGCAAGAAATGAATTGTGTTTGTTCTTGCGAATTCATCATCATCATCAACTGGAAGAATATCAGTGATTTCTTCTGTGCAAACTAAATATTTACGATTTTCATAATAAGATATCATCGTTTCTGATGATGATTGCTGATTTGAATTTGTGACTGCTTTTTCTTTATTTTTTCGTTTTCCTAGTGATGAAGGTTTTGCCCCCATTGTTACAATTAATAATCTAAATGATTGGAAATTGATGTTAACAAGAAAAAAAAAATGAATGAATGAGGAGAAGGAAGGAATGAGGTAAATACAACCAAAGATAGAAAAATGGGAAGAAATGAAAAATAATCATTTTAATTAATAATATTAATAATATTAATAATTAATTGATTATATAACATATAACTAATATTATATAAGCCGTGCGCTTATATTTTCTAGGCGAGTTTAATTAATGATCTGCGGGGTGCATTTCTACATTTTATAAATAAAATTCACGCCATATTATTTTAATTAAAATAAACCTTTGTAAATCATTTTTCTTAAACTGTCAAGGCATCTTTCTTTTAACTCTTTACACAGAATTGGTCAAAGATTATTGTAAAAAAATTATCGTGTTACACACTTAAAAGGATTACTGCCATCACGTGGTTACTCAATATATAATCATGTGACGCGTATTATACATATATGGCTTGATTATAAAAATTACAATCTTTGAACTTTATTACTATTACATTTATACATTTAATAATGAAAAGATTACGTTAAGCAACGAACTGCGTTATTAAAAAAGCAATCTGGAGTGTTCAGGTGAGCTTAAAAAACTAAATAATGTACTATGAAAAAGACTATACTAAAGACCCCTATCGCTCAAATTTCAAAAATAGCTATTTCTTGATTTGTTCGAAAATGCAATAAAAATTTTTAAAGGGTATTTCCAAAAACGGACTTCACGTGATATTCTTATTGCAAAATTTATTAATGATTTTTACACACTAATCTAAATTTGACAATGGCTAGCGCTCAAAAATTATAGTAATAGTGATAGACTACAACAAATAAATTTTTTGACATTATAATATAAATAAAGACCTATTATATCAACCAATGTAGGACAGAAATTAACTCTACTTGATCGAGCCAACTATACTAATACTATATTAACTGAATATTTTTAAATCACTTGCAAATCTTTTCCTAAATAATAATGCACATACTAATATAACGTTGATAGAATCAGACCAGTATCATATGCATGCTTGATTACATTATGCAAATATCAATATGGACCAAGCTATCTATGCAATAAGCAGATCATACGGTATGCAAATAGAGAGGCGGCCGTATATAAAAATTCGATTATTTTTGAAAAGAAAATTTCTAATATCAATCATCGCAAATCCTCAAACTCAAAATCCGCATAAAGACATAAATTAAAATTTCGTCATATTAAGTAAAGCTATCAACTGACCATTATTTTTAAAGTTTACTATATTTTTAAAATTTTGCTTTTCTAAAAAAGTCAATAATTAAAAGATTTCGAAATTTTCAAATTGGAGTTTAGATCTAAAAAAGTCAAGATGTAGTCAATTGTCATTCCATCAAGAAAATGAGAGAGAAAAAGAGGTAAATTTTTATTCTCAATGATATTAAATCGTGCAAAAAAAAAAAAATTTTTTTATGTATTTCATCTTACCATTAATCATGATGGTAAAGTTTTAGTTATGTGCCACTTGAAATCAGGGTTGACAATCAAGCTCCTAAATTTTTGTGTTGAAGAGAATAGGGGTGGTATGATTTCTCTTGAATTAGGAGTGAGAACCTTCATGACTGGATATAACCCATTAATGCTGAGGTCATAGGATGGGGAAAAGTAAAATGAGTATAGTTGGTTCAGTCCAAGGACCCTCTAAATTTTGCGCAAATTTTAAAGTATAGAAATTACTTTCTTCTGTTTTACCTTTTAAAAAAATAACCTTATTAGTTAATGTAATGAAGAGATTTCGTCAAAATTTATTTGTTATAGAGTTTTATTTATACATGAGGTGGCAATTCTTTTGCCAAAAACGTAATTACGAAATTAATTACGAGTGGCGAAATTATTTACTGTTATTGTGAAAGAAATCAATTATGGGTGTTGTAAAGTCCATGCTTTTTACCCTTTATAAAGTACTATATAAAAGTACCAACAAAATTTAAACCATAAACAATATCTTGTCTTTGAAGTAAAAAAAAAACCCATTTTAATAAAAGATATTGTCTCCACGAGTGATTCACTTAAAATAAAACATGTTTTCTGTGACAGGCACTTTAATTATTATAAAAATACAAGTTGATATTTTACTTATTTATTATCCTAAATGATGTCTTTAAATATAAAAAAACACATATTGATTAATATAATCAATTAATTGTTTATATATAGTAACAATTGGTCAGCTTCAAAATGTCAAAGCAAAAATTTTTTATATCATTTTAAAAAAGTTAACTGATAAGTTTTGTTGTTCATGACTCAAGCTTCAAACTTATTGGCTAGCTTTTTCTTAAATTAAAAATTGGCATTTTGAAAATTCCAATTTTGTTATTATTATACACTTAAGAAATGGAGATTAGTAAATTTCTTGTAACAATTTTTTTCGTAGAATATTTTCTATAACATAAATTGATTTATATTATTTATTTCCTTTTTTTGTTAATAATAAAAATTCTTTACAATAAAAATGTTTAACGAACATATTACATCAAAAGAAAATATTGTAACACGGAAATTATTGGAATTTTTAACTCAAATTTAAAGAATCCATGAAAAAAAAATTTGAGACAAACTTTTTTTCTAGAATCTTTTTTAAATGGTACAGTCTCCGGCGAAAGTAATGGCGGTGATAATTTTTTTTAAAAACTAAAAATTTTTAATAAGCAACTATCAATAAAATTTTATTTTTAAAACGCCTCCAAGTAAAACAT
>CAUDNR010004284.1:2439-30347 GCA_958430865.1 Entrophospora sp. SA101 | reverse complement strand
GAAAATCTTGCAAATACTAAACTATAAAGAATATTTAACAAAAACAAATAATAGATGAAATGATACTATTGGTGTTTGTTACTATACATCCAGCCCAAATTGTTTTAAAGTCAAAAACACATGTATAACATTTGTTTTGGGGAGGTCTGTGCAATGATGAAGTCACACATCTGACTTTGCATTCAGCACATGACCTCTGAATGAGAGCCGGATATTCAATCATTAAATGATTTTATATCTAAATATTTGGTCTGTTCATGAATGAATATCCATCAAATATCTGTTGGTATTAATATAGTCAGATAAAAAAAATTATCTATCCCAAAATTATATTTTTATTTTTCATTATAACAATAACAATAAAAAGATTATTTATTATTGGTCAAAAAATTTTCCTAAATCATGTTTTTTTTTCCATTCATTCAAAAAGAGTTGGATTGAGTTTTGTTCTATTAGCTGTCAACAATGTGTTGTCGGCATCACTGAACAGTTGTACACTTGGTGTAGAATAGTGTTGGTTTCCAAAACTATAGTTTCGCAACTGTATAGAAGTCAAAAGGTTTCGCTGTAAGTCAAAACTTGGTTTCGCTGTAAGTCAAAACTTAGTTTCGACTTTTAACTTTCGATTTAGTTTTACGTATAACTTTTAATTTTAGGTTTGACTTTTGCCTCTTCAAATAGTTTTGGCGATCAACACTAGTATCAGAAGTAGCAGACATGTATAAATATTTTTTTTGCTAATCTGGGAAAAATCACCAGATAAACGGATCTTGATCCAATAAGTTGATAACTAAAAAGTATTAATGAATTTGATTATAAATCGCCAACACCACTATTATACTATTTATAGTATTATTATTATTAATACATTTTATTATAATCGCTATATTATTAATTCTATTAATATGGTAAAAACGAGGACGACCAATTTCAATGCTCTGACTAATTTTGAGTTAATACTATTACCTTTATTATCTTTATATGTAACTCGTCACAAAGAACAAATTTAGCCTAGAAAACTATATACCCACTTTACTAAATAAAATTTCTAGATATTTTTAGTAAATGGGAAATGGCGAGGATATCTGAAACATTTTGAGTTAGTAACGCTTCTATGTGCAGTTCATACAAGGATTAATTTTAACTTAGTAATCATACTTACTTTACATAATGATGTTTTCCGTTAAAGTTTCAAAAAAAACAACAATAGTAGGAATGCAGATCTTTTTGATCAAGATTTTCAGATTGTCCGTCTTCGTTTCTATTGAAAAAGCGCAGATATTCACTGCTGTGTTATTATATATTAATATATATATATCCGTCGATCAATCGTTATAACAAGTGTACATGTTACACTTATGTTTACTATTTAAATCACATGGAAGAGTTCTAATTAGTATATTCAGGGTTTTAACGCTCTATAATAAACATAATAATAATGTCCTCATTCTGGGCGCTCTCTTGGGTTAGTATAGTCATATTAACAATTTGTGAACCAGATCATGTAACATGATCACAATCACAACCAATCAAATTTTAAAGTTTTTTGGCGTAATAAATATATATGCTTATATCAATTATTTAAAAAGAAACCATTGATATTTTATTTGTTTTGAATTTTGATGAAATCTTCAAAAAGAAATCTCATTGACACTTATTTATCTTGAATTTGAAGAAATCTTTAAAACCAATCTAATCTATTTATTACTATTATAAGAAGATTCTGCAGAAGATTCCGCCAGTGCTAACTTGAAACAAATAACTCATCAATCGTCATATTTTAGCATTTCGTGTCAAAAAACAAATAAATAGAATAATTAATGAATTTCTATATAAAAAAACGAACATATTTTTGAAACATATATATTGTTTCTTTTTTTTTTTTAATGGAAATGCTTATTGATGCAGAAGCAGAAAAAAAAAAAAAAACAAACAAACAAAATTTATTTTAAAGACGTCAATTTGCAAACCATTTCTCAATCTGTCAACAAACAAGTTGTTGGAATGAAACTTGAAAATATATATATATATATATATAATTTATGAAACATGGGGTATCTGTCTTACAACAAAATAAGGTTGGTTACATTATGTGCATGTATGGCATCAAAAAAAAACATTCAGGAGAAATTGTATCCTATCCATTGTATGATCGGCATAAATCTATATATAGACAAACCCGTACTACAACCTAAACTCAAAAATATTTTTTTGTTTGAACTGATTTTTCCAATTTTTCCCCCTTTCAACTATTTATATTCCCGTTTATTTGTAAAAATTAACTCAGTTACTACTCAGCTAACTAACAACTGGTTTAAAGGGACCCTGTATATTTATCTTTATTGAATTGAAAACATACAATAACCATAATGCAACTTATTGTCATCCAACATTAAGTGGGACTAAATCCAATATATCCTCAATGGAAAATTAATATTAAATAATAATAACACAACACAATAATAATAAGAATTATTTATTGACATTACCTCTATTTTTATTTACATCGTCCGATTATGTTCATTTAGATAACAAAGTTGGTTAGTTGGATTTTAGATTTAACATTGTAAATCGTATGTTTTTATCGATGGCATTGAATGTCATCATTAGTTTAGCGTCTTTGGTTTCAATGTACAAAAATAGCACATCAATGGTGGTAATAATGGTAATATATTGATTGTATATTAATATATATACCATGCTCCCCATTTTTAACTTTTTAGGGGTTATTTTACAGGTTACCCTCTCTAGTAATATATATATTTTATTTATAAGGGGGTTAACTAAAAAGTTTTGACTCTGGTCTAACCTTGGGTAGTTACTAAACCAATTAATGGTTTGTTTACCGACACCGACTGACCAACCGAAAGACTGGTCAACGAAACTAACCCTTTTGAATAAATTTTACGTGTCTTCGTATACTTATTTACCGACTCGTACTAATTCCCCTTCTCCCATATAAATATTAATATGTCTATTTCAATATGTAATTTTTTTGTGTAATGTAAAAAAAAAAAAAAATTAAGATGTGTAGTACAATTATTATGTGACATTAAAAAATGAAATGAATGGATGAAATGAATGAAAGTGAATGAAATGAAAAATTAGAGTTTACATATACATTAATTATGAACATTGTTCTAAATTTAATGTTTTTTAATTTAGTATTTTAGAAGTTTCATGACGATTATTATTTAAAATTTCGAAGCAAAATTTTTTTTTTTAAAACACGCGAGATTTTTATTAATAAATAATAAACAATGAGATGGATAAATCGACGACAAATTATAATGATGATTGATGATTGATGATAATAATCATTGCTCATATGAGAAAACAGATATATAGTAAGAAAAGATAGATAAATTTTATATGTTTGTGTAATATACAATTATTAAATATTTATGTTTTCCATGTGTAATTAGGAAAATCAATGAAAATGGAGGGAGAGTATGTGTAATCATTTTTTTTATAGTTATGAACAGTACGTATATATACTAGTTTCTAACTTGTTTATTAATAATTTATATAAGAAAAAAAATGCCTAAATTGATAAAAACAATGTAGGTTCGCTCCCAGTATGTGATTAACGTGTAAAATGTGCACTATACGGGACTAATACTCAGTAAACGCAAGTTCCGCGAAACACCGAAATTATCGCGGAATTTTCCTAGAGGTGGAGAATGCTGACCAATATAATATATTTTATTTTCAAAAGTAAAATTTATATATCAATTTATTACGGTTTTATCTAAAAATTTATTGAAAACCATTTCATATATATATAAATAACTGTCTGCATATTATACATTTTAAAGATATAAAATTCCAGGCAGGGATTCAAAATTCTAGTAACCAATTTTAGATCTTTTAAGAAAAAATGATAAACTTTCTCATCGTTAATAATAGCCTCATTTCTAGGTTTCTTCGCCAGGGAAAAAACTGAGGGCCATGATGATGAAATGATTTAGTTCGCAGAAAAATGTAACCTTGATGAGTTGAATAAAAAGTCATGGCTTCATTCACATACAATCATACCTCTATATAAGAACTCTTCATACAAAGGCATCATATAAAACCCTCTCTATAAAAAACACATACGTTGAGAACCAATTAATATTAAGCTTACAGAAAATACCTTCATATAAAATTTTTAGTCAGGTTCTTATATGTGTATGTATGCATGTATATATTATATATATACATGACAGCTCTTCCTTTTTAGGTGTTGTTAAAGTACCGGAACATTTTTAACAAAATGCAATGCAAATCTGTTTCTTCTTGATGCAATTAATAGAATGAGAGTTGATGATGATACAGCTTAAATAATTCGGTGAAACCATCTATTTCCACGAAACGGTCTAACCAGACAAAGATGTAATTAAAAAAAAAAAATAGATTTTTTACTCCGCATTACAAATAATACTTCAGAATGCCGTCATTGCGAAACTAACAAGCCCACGATGGGATGAGAATATAATACATGAAAAAAAAAGACAACTTTCTGAGGCCATATAATTTTTTCTTGATAAATAAATATAGGACAAAGTAGAGTCAAAGATGTTGGCATTGATAGTAACAAAATATCGGATGATGAAAGAAAATTTTTAATCTGTTATGTTGTTCCAGTATATATATATAATAATGACCAATATATTTAACATATATATAATATGAAAAAAAAAAGTCATTATTATTTTTTTCCCAATATATATTAATTTGTTAATCAAATTATACTGTATATGCGCATGTATGCACATGTATGACTATATTTATGTGAAAATTAATGAGAATAGTGCATCAACTTCCAACCAAGAAACACAGTAACGTTTTTCACAAACTTCATGATGGGAATTCAGCCACATTTAATTCCGCTTGAAGTGTCTATCCACTGTTTTAAGCATACATGTATGTAAATCGCATTTGAAAGAAACCTGAAATGAATGGGATCCAGAACCAACAAATTAAGCCAAAGTAGCTAGGTGAAAAAAAAATCAAGCAAAAAAAATTAATTTTTACTTTTTTTGGAACAACTGTTAATTTCATAAGTCAAGATTACACACAATCACGATCACCATCGCTAAGTTAGAATCTTAAAGTTTAGACCCTGAATAAATTTTTTTTTGTGGAACTATAACATAATTAATTTTTTTTTTAAAAAAAAAATTTTCATATTAATCCGTTGTCGTATTCGTGGGTGATTGGATAATTGAATTTTTTTTCCTTGGTATTTCTTGTAATCAAATTTTTAATTGCTGATTGAAGAGCAAATAGGATTTGATAGTTTTGTTTGGAAAACAAAAAAAATCCATACGCATACATTAAATAAAACACGAGAAGATTCACAATAATTGATGCAAGATTAAAGGTCAATTATAATAAATAATTCCTTAATGTATTAATTAATTAATTAATTGATATGTAGTGCACACATAAAATAAATATACATTTATACAATGCATACATATACAGCATATATAATATATACACACATAAACATATATTAATATATGTTCACAAAGACAAAAAAAAAGGAGTGAGAGAATTCTAAAAAATAAATAAGTAATCAAAATTAAAAAGAGGAAAAGAAAACAAACAAGCCAAATTTCCAAATGATAAATAGCTTTTACTTTCCTTGGTGATGATGATTTAATTAATAACGGGATAATGATGATACAAAATACAGGATTAAAAAGTTAATACTAATATGCGCGTGAAATCACTAATGATCACTTATACTAACTAGTGTAATCAAGAGCATCAATATTAGTATTAGTGTTGTATTAGGAAGATTAAACAAAATGTAAATAGCCCGATAATCAATAGTAAAAGCAATCAATAGGGATTTTGTTTGTTATCTGATAGCTAACGCGTCTCATTTTGTTTCTTTTCTTTCATTTTGACAAATAAAAATTTCAATATTACGCCATAATCATTTTAATGGATTTTTTCATTGATAATGTTTATTTATTTTACATAATAAGAAGCCATGATATCGGACATGGGATGGTACATATTTGGCTATCATCATCATCATCATCATTACTACCATCATCAATAAATAATAATAATAACAAAAATATATTGCTAGATAACATCATACTGACTCACCTACTTACTCACTAGTAACGAATATATATGCTAGTAGCCGTTTTAAAAAAAAAAATTTTTTTTTTTAATACGTGTGTGAACCCTGGATTATGTCATTGTTAAAATAATAATAAACAACCCATGAAATATGTGTAAATAAAATTTAAATTAATTAATGTGAGAATTTTTGCATATAAATATGGTAATAGTGATAGCAATTGATTGATATTAATACAAACAAACACAAAAAGTGCAAAAATTAAAAAACATATATCCACTCAATTATGCACGCATGTATTAAAAAAAAGAAAGATTTTATAGCTTACCAAAAATAAAATAAAATACAATGTAGAGTATAGATCCTATTGTTGATTATTTGTATTATCATTGCCTTTTATTGCTTTTCGCTTTCTTTCAGTCGTTAATCCGTCCATCCATCCATTTGTCCATCAATTTATCCGTCCATCAGTTCATTCTAGCAATCAATAAATCTTTCATTCGCTCATTCATTCATTCATTCTTACATCTAATTCACTTTACGTTTTTTTTCCTGTTCAACTTTTTTATTAATTCAATCATTCTTTTTGTCTTTTATAATTTACATTTTAAGAAATATTAATCATTAAAAGAAATTCTGATTCTAATTAATTAATTAATAAATAAACAATAAACTTTATTTGAGATACATATTTATACTGTGTGCACTTTTTACATTATTTATAATTATAATGCAAATTATGTAAATGGGAAATCGATTTCCGTTATTATAATTATTATTTTATTATTTTAATTTTATTATTATTATTATTATTATTATTATTTATTATTATTATTATTTATTATTATTATTATTATTATTATTATTATTATTATTATTATTATTATTATTATTATTATTACTACTTATCAACCGAATAAAATAAAAAATCGATTTAAAAAGAAAAAATGATTGAAACATACGAAACCCTTATTATATAAAAAATAAACAAATAAGATTACTTACTGATTATAAATATGATATTGACTGATACGTCATTGTTTGCACTACTTTGTTATTGATATTACTGCTATTGATATTATTATAAAAGATACAACCTGATAATACATCAAATACATCATATATGTAACATTCATTCAAACTCAAAGAGGTTGATAATCTCTTACACAGACACACGCGCGAAATAATATATACGTATTAATGAGAAAAACCTGTTGTTGGATGTACGGAGGATGATGGATGTAATCAAACCAACTCCGTAAAACCTCTCTTGGCAAAATCTTTTAGCAAGTTGGGAGTTAGTTGGACGGAGTGTTGTATTGAATTACTGTTACTATATTACTATCATTTCCACTTTTGAGATCTTTTTTGATTCGTCAGATTTCTAATAATAGCATATGATACATATGAAACGTAATAACGTTTACATGTCATTATATAATAATATTATATAATAAAAACTTGATTTTTTTAGTCATCGTAATCGTTTCTATAGTTTATAGTTATAGTAAACGTTGAAGATCAAAAAAACTGGAGATTATATTTTTCCATTTTATTTTATTTTATTTTATATTTTTTATTTTGACTGCTGACTGAAACACAACGTAAATTTAGTGAAACAAACAAAACCTTATTTTTCCCAATAGTTTCCCTTCTTAAAATTATATATATATACATAGAAATAAACAAACATGCACACCGACCGAAGATACAACGAACATTATAGTTGTCCGAATCTTTGGGAAATTTTTTATTGAAAAACGAGATCATTACTAGTTTTATATAGTGTTTGGGATAAGACGGATTTTTTGCTGATTCAAGTCATACATGTCTTTTGGCTGTGTGATATTGTTTTGATCATATTATTTATCACAAACGCTTATTCAATCCAATATTTAGACAACAAGATTCTGACTAATAATAATAAGGATCAAATATAGGCTAAGGCTGAATAAAAAAAAATTTTTACGGCAAAAGAAGTTTGAGAGAGAAACACACTTCTTCTAACATCATGATTAATTAAATTTACAAAAAAACTAATTTATTTATAAAAAAATTCGTACAAAAAAATTTTTTAAAATACAAAAAAAAATTTTCAAAGAATAATTAAAAAAATAAAAAAAAATTTACAAGAAAAAAATTTTTTAAAAAAAAAAAATAAGAAAATAAGTAAAATATTGAAAAAAGAGAAGATTTTTATTATTTGTTTGATTAGTTAGTGGAGAATGTTTTTTTTTACTACACACAAATTTTTTTGGGAAAATTAAAAAATTAATTGGGGGGTTTTTTTTTTGATTGTATGTACATAAAGTTAAAAAAATTTTTTTTCCCATCCGTTCGTTAGTTTTTGTTTTGTTTTTTTTTTTTTGTTTTTTTTTTTAAATTAATAAATAATAATAAAAATTTTTTTTAATATATATATATATACACATTAATTGATTTACTAATTATTTTGCGCTGCTTATTTGTGTGCTGTTGTTGATGTAGTAAAATTAAAAATTTTTTTTTTTGGAAAAAAAAAATTATATTTTATGAAACCACCCATGGCCCAACCCAAATATATTATTTTATTTTAAAGAAAAAACTCTTTTTTTTTTTTTTTTTTTTTTTTTAAATGATATCACCATGTATTGATTGATCGCATGGCATTAGTAAAGAATCATTCAAATTAAAGCCGCTTAGGTCAAAGAAGTCGAATGTATCATTTGGATTATTGTTATTGTTGTTGTTTGTTGTGGTAGTTGTGAAATTGTTAATAAAAAAGTCGAATTGAAAATCTGGTTTGGAAAAATCAGGTGTATTTACATTCTCCATTAAAAAATCTAAAGCATCAGTATTAAAAGAATTGTTATTGGACCCGACACAAATGTTATTGCCAGGATTGGACAATACGTTAAATTGAAGATCAGGAGAGGGTGATGATGAGGATGATGTTATTGTTGTTAATTGTTCTTCTGCTAATAATCCATGGCTGTCGTCATTAAATAAAGGATCAAAGTCATTACCATAATCAAAATCGTTTAGTGATATGATTGAACCACGTCTTGATTCGTCAGCACCGAAATAGTCGAAGCAAGTTTCTGTCGTGCTAACTGTATCAATTGAAGCTCTTCGATCAATTTCATTATGATCGTTGTGTAAATGTGGTTGGAATATTAATAGTTCATTATTATTGTTAGTATTGTTATTATTAATGTTATTATTATTGGAATCAGTAGTAGAAGAAGAATCAGCGACAACATCAGCATTGTTGTTGTTATTATTAACAACACCATTTGATGATGATTGTGGTCTCTTTGTTCTACGCCTTTTTTCATGAGGTCTACGAGGACGGTATTTGTATTCTGGGTATTTTTTCATGTGTTCCATTTTAGCATCATCGGCCATACGTTGGAACCTCAATTTTTCTTCCATAGGCTCACGATGCCACATTTCTCCAACTTGTTTGGATACTTCGTTGTTGGTTATGCCTTCATTCTTGGCAACTATATCGGGTTGTTTGAAGCGACGATATATGATGAAGGCGTTTGGTGGTCTCGGAGGCTTCTTTTGTTTAATTGGTTTACTATTATTATTATTATTATTATTATTATTATTATTATTAGCTGCAGCTCCGGCCCGCGGAGTTTGTTGAGTGGCAGTAGTGCGAGATAAAACTAATTTAGGAAATCGTACATCAGATGATGTGGAAGTGGTCGTGGATGAAGATAATGATGGAGAAGATGATGCGGATGAGTTTATTGGTGATTGCTTATTATTATTGATGGTTTTTGTGGTGTTGGTACTGCTACTATTATTAGATACGGCAATGTCCCGCATTGTCATATTTACATTATTTATTTTATTATTATTTTTACCAATTACTTTTTTTATTTTTTGTTGTTGTTGTAAAAGAGGAAGCCTGTTGTTATTATTATCGTTGTTATCGATGTTGTTGTTGTTATCATTTATAGGTGGTATTGAAGTATCACGTGGTATTAGCACTGGTTCAAATCCTTCAGGTATAAAGTATTGTGTTCCCTTTCGTTGTTCGTATAGACTGAGAAGTTCATCTTGGGAAATATATTGGAATGTTCCCGGTGTTGTGGATGAGGATGATTGTGATTGATTTCTTGTGGCTGCTATTATCATTTGTTGTTGTTGTTGTTGCATTGTCATTCTTTGTAAAAATTGTTGATGATGGTGATGGTGATTCATTAGAGAAGAGGTGTGTGTGTTGTTGTAATTATTATTTTGTTAAAAAATTCAGTCAATTAGATTATAGATAGTCACGATAAGGGTGATGGATTTGAATTAGATATATATTAAAATTAATTGTTATATTATTTTAATTAAAGAAGAAAAGAATTAAGTTGTTTTTTTTTTATAGGAGAAATATGGTCCCTCTTGTGAAAATTAAAAAGTATTATTAATTAATTATTATTATTAATTATTAAGTAATAAATAAAAATATAAATAAAATATAAAATTAAATTAAAAAGAAATTAAAAAAAATAAAAATAATATGTAATTTTAGGCGTTGAGACAAAGAAAAAAAAAAAAAAAGAGAAGGTAAAAAAACCCGGAAATGAAAGGTTATTTATATTAAAAATTTTTTTTTTTTGAAAAATGGGGTTTTCCCAAAAAAAATTTTTTTTTTTAATTATTACTAAAAAAAATAAATATAAATAAATAAATAGTAAATAAAAATTATATATTATATAAGTGTAGAATGAAAGTAAGTTTTAATTGAAAAAAGAGGGGGAAAAAAATAATTAAGTTTCAATGTTGTATTTTTTATATTTGTGTATTGTGAAGGATAACTTGCACAACCCTAAATTTTTTATTTGTTCTTTAACTTTTTTTTTTTCAAAAAAAAAAAAAATTTGAATGAAAAAAAAAATCAGAATGAAAAATAACGCACTTTTTAAATAAGATTTTTCTTTTTCTTTTTCGAAGGTTTGAAAGTTAAAGAAAAAGAACAAGAGAGGAGAAAATTTTATTTAATAATAATTATTAGGTTAATTAAGAATTTATTTATTTATTTATTTAAAGATTGATTGGTTAGAATGATGAACGATGGTGATATATATAAATGAATATTTTGTATTTTTACTTCATAAAATAATCAAAATATTTTAAAATAAAAACTTTTTTAAAGCATTTGGATACTTGATTTGGGATTAACAAGTAAAATGAATTATGAGAGATGTATTTATAGCAAAGAAAATTTTTTTTATATGTGTGTGTTATAACTAAATTGAAAAAACAAACTTTTTCCAATACATTTTAATTAATTAATTAATTAATTAATTAATTCATATTTAAAAAATTTTTAAATTAAATTAACTTTTTATTACGCGTAAAAAATTTATTTTTTTTTGTTTGCCATTATAGTTGATATTAATTCTCTATTAATATAATAAATAATAATAATAATAATAATAAATAAAAATTAATATAATAAAATAATAAAATAAAAATTTTATACTTGGGAAAACAACAAATTACTCGTCTAGTCTAAAAAAAATTACATTCTTTTCTACTGCTGATCATGATTTTTAGTGTCGAGTTTTTTTTTTAATTTAACGTTTGCGTCATTGCTCTCATTTATAGTTTATTTAAAGGGGGCTATTAACTCGACGTATCATATCATTTCATTCAAACTGAATCTAGTAACTTTTGATTAAAAGATTGGTAATAAAAATAAGTAATCTATTAATACAAATTGTATTTAATTTTAAATGAATGCTTAAATAATTACATAATCCATATTTATACAAAGTTATTACACAAGCACTTGTATTAAAGTAGATAATTTATTTCAAATGAATGGAGGAACCTCCGGTGACCTAAACAGCTGACGATCGGCCCACTATAATGTAACACTAGTTCTCTTATAGACGAGATTTTCATTTAAAGCAGATAAACAAATTGATAAAGAAAGAATCAATGATCATTTTCATCACAATCTTCCACACAATTAAAAGAATAATCAATCACAAAAAGCAAACAGTGATAGCAAGCGGGTGAGAGGGCAAGCAGTGAGGCAAATATTAAATTGCCAGGAATAAATAAATTAAAAACTTTGTGTAAAATAAACAGTCTCCTTTTATTTAGCAGTTTTACAATATGAAACTCGTTGTTATTATAATTTTATAGAGAAAAAAATTCTTCCCACACCATGAAATATGGTTTATTTTTGTCAGGTAAATGTAAAAATATCATAATACCAAATAGATATATATACATGTAATTCAAAATATTTATTCATAATTTTTGATTGCATTATAATTATTGCATCACAACTTTTATTGCAACCACGCATAACAATAATTATTACAATTATTATTACAATAGTTTTGGATTTTTGAATTTTAGATTTTAGATTTTGAATTTTATAAATTTCCGCGTTCAACAAATGAATGTTTCTTATTGGTGGCGGTGTTGTTGTGATTCAATATTCATTGTATTCTTAAAAATTCACTCTTTTGCAAATATTTACACATCATGAACAATGATAAACTCAATCTGAGATTATTTTTGTCAGATACTAGTTAACCAAACTAACAATAATAACGGATTGTTGAAAAAATATATCATGTAACTTGATTCTTCGTTTAAAAAATGATTAATTTGTCACTAAAATAAAATGCAAGGTACCACCAATCAGACGACTAGTTGAAATGACACGCCTGAAAATCACAAATTTCTACATCTTCTTGCATCAACATCAACAACAGCATCAGCTTGATCTTTATGTATGTGGTAAATTCAAGAACAATTCAAGATATTTATGCTTATCAATACTACAAAGCATTGATTGTCAGAGAGTTGTAATTGATATCAAGTGCAGTTTTTTATTGGTAATGGTTATTAATAGATGATAATAATAATTGATGAGCCCGCCTTCGTTTTGAAATCCTAAAACGGGATTAATGAACTCTCTTTAAATGGTAGTTATGACGAAAGAAAATCACTGGGTGTATATATGCTACCATAAATATCAATAAATGACAATGCAAGGTGATGAATGGAAGAATCTTTGCTTGTTCATCGTACATTCATTAATATTAGTATTTTTAAAAGAATGAACGAGTTCGGAGATTAATTATCTTTACATTTGTTGGTCTTCTTTTTTCTACAATGGGCGAAGGAATTAATTAACTAAATTAATTAATTAACCAATCAACCAGCCCTACTTCTTGTTCTTTTATATTTTAATTGTAAATAATTTCTTTTCGATCAAAAAAAGGTAAAATTTCCACACGCTTAATGATTAATTTCTAAATTAGTGATATTTTTTAATACGTTTGAAAAAATAAAAATTAAAAAAAATTACATTGTAGTTTAGAATATTGTTTTGTTTTTTACCTATATTTATTATCCACAGTGACTAGTTATATATATATATTCAATTTTGTTTAATTTTTTCTATTAGATGAAATTATTGTATTAATCTAAATTTGTGTTTCAAAGAAAATTCAAATTTAATTGACAATAAACAATGCAAAACTATTTTAGCATTCATTCATTCTTTCGATGTGATCTACATATTTTACCATAAAATTACTAAATTTGGAAATTTTAAAAAATAGTTTCTATAATTGGTAAATAAATATGTTTCTTTGACACTTATAGCTTCTGTCAAAGTATCAACAAATTCACTAGTTAATTAAGAATGAATGATTCACCAATCAAATAATTCTTGATGACTGATAATTAAGAATTGATTTATTCGCCCGTTAATTGATCACAACTGATGTAATGTTTTTTATTTTTAGTAACAATGAAACAGGGTAATTGTAATTAAGGAACATGAATAAAAGTGATAATGAATAAAAAAATCTCCAATTTACAACTTGGAACATTCTCAAAAATAACATGATGTTGGAGAATTCACGAATTTACAAACACACCAATTGCTATACCAGATTACGCGTAAACTTTTTTTCGATAATAAATTTTATTTCTAATTTAAAAAATAATTTTAGTTAGAGCAATCTATTTTTAAAAATATATTTATTATATATTTAGTAAACCTATTATTATTATAAATAAAATGAATAAATATATTTAATTAATTTAATTAATTCAAAATTAGTTTTCAATAAAAATTTTTATTTATCTTACGATTAAAATAATAAACAAACAAAAACATAAATTTTTATTATACAAGCATATCGAAGGTTCCATTACAACTATTATCATGTAATATTTAAAACTCTCATTTAAAAACAATTAAAAATTCATTTCTACCATTGAACTCAGCGAATGCTCAGCGATTACCTTTTTATTTATCTTGGCTATTAATTGATTAGTTGATTAATTAATTAATCGATTGGTAATTTGGTTGATTAAAACCACCGAAAAATTTACGCTTTCAGGAACATTCAAGGATTTCTTAATTGTAACATCAATTGCCAAATATTCCTTTTACCTTCTTTGCCATTTTTGTAATTATTTTGTCATACAGAATGCAAATTTCAATCAGAAAAATCATATAGTTAACAAACAATGATTATTTATGCGTGTCTGTCGGTTGGTAATTTCCTATTACTCTCAAGGAATATAATTTGTGCGAGAGAGTTTTTTATTTGTAAATAACTTTAATGCTTAACTAAATATGATTGTTAACGGATAGATGCCATCTTAGTTTACAATGATTGACAAGCAAATCAATATAATCAATAATCCCCCCATTCACCAGTCAATCAAACCGTCCAACCAACTATACGCAACGATAACAACAATTACGCACGCATTAATTAATTTTAGACTTTGCCTCTTTATTGTAGTAATTGAATGGTTATTGATGATAATAGTAATAATAATAATAATATCGATTTTTAAATCATGGCTTTTTTTTAATATACTCGTACGCGCGTGTAGTCTAGAAGCTTGTGTTTTGTTTAAATAACCGAACGCAGCAGCGGTGTACTTTCTCCTTTTTTCGGAAATTAATTCACATCGAATCATTTAAAGGTCATTTCAAACTCAATTAAAAAAATGACCTGCATAAAAAATTTCTTTTTTTTTTTTTTTCCTCAAGGAACACATGTATGTAAATGTGCATAAATTAATATTAGTATTAAATAAAAAAAGTATTTTATAATAAAGTACAATAAAATCAATTGTTTTTTTTTTTTTTCGAAAAAATAATAAATATCTCTCTGCTTCATCTAGTTTTTATTTTGTTTACGGTTGGCTGTTCAACCCTTTTGGATTAAATGGCTTGTTAATGATAAACAAATAAAACAAAGAATTACGCGTTTTTATTTATGGAACTGATCCTGTACAATAATAGTCAAAGTCATAATAATAACAGATAACAACGATTACGACAATAACAAATAACCCGTTTATTTATTTATTTATTACTGACTATAGCGAAAATAAATGACCTAGAGAAATTTAAGCTTATTTTTAATCGGGAATATTATTTAGGTGATGATTTGTTCTTGCAAGGAATTAGTACATATTTGTTTACATAACAATCCTCATGTTAATATAATTACCGTTACTGAAATCACACACATCAATCAATCAATCAATCAATAAACAATACTTTGTTTCCACTTTACCTCTTTAATATTGTCTCCTTCTTGCATACACCAACCCGTAAATTATTCAAGGAACGTGAAACTCTAATTCAATGAAAAACCGATAATCATGACGAATAATATCCAATCAACAATATTTAAATAGATAAGTTGGTTTCAGATGTCCGTTACTATGCTTGTCTTGTCTTTTTCCTCTTCAGTAATTTGCATCAGCTGACAGTTTCACATGAACCAGATTGCAAATTAGACCCCGAATGAAGTAAATAACATTAAATTGCAACAAATAACGTTACATACACACACGCCATTCTCATGCAAACAATCCTTTCTAGAAAAACTCCGTGCGACAAAAAAGAACCCCATTTTTAATTTCGCACAGCCAATTTTTCAATCAAAAATACTTTTTATATGTGTGTGTGCGTGTGTGTGCGTGCGCGCGCGTCTTTTCCAAGAAGAATCATTTTCTTTTAGCTTGGAAACTCTCGCACTCGCTCGCTCATTCACCATAAATGAATAATGTTTTGAGATGAGATATGCATCTTTTAAAGGTTATATGATATCGCACATCTTGTTACTTGCATGAACTTTAGCAGGCAACTTATAACCTACTAGTATTAACCGAGTTTGGTAATACTTATTATTGTATTATATTCTTGTTATACGAAAATAGATGTTTAACTGATTCACAGATGTATATAATTTATATTAAAGACAATTAAAGTGTGTATGTTGGCTTTTCAATTCGTTAATGTCATGCCATGCTATTTATTTTGCTGGTCACGTGTGACCAATAAAATCGTAATACATTAACTCGTTTTGATTTGGTAGAAATGCGTATAATAACAAATTAACGAAGAAAGGAAATTATTTACTTTTTTTGAATTTTTATAATTTATATAGTATTTTACAATGGCCTCTTATTTCATTATTATATTCATTATTCATTATTCATTATTCATTATTCATTATTTCATTATTCATATAAAAATTTTTTTTCCTTTTCTCTATAGCAACAACATGCTTGTCATATTTATTTCCAAGGATTAAATCCAAATATATAATACAAGTAAAAATTCAGAGATATTTAAAGAAAAAAATTTAAAGATTTGAAATATATGAAAACACATACACTTTTTAACACATATTACACCTCTCACATTCTAACAAAGTTCTCAAATATGTATCTACATATTAATATATATATATGTACAACGCATACATATATACACATACTTTTATTATGATATTGTATTATCTAGTTCTGAACGTTGTAGTTCTACTAGTGTTGGTAAATGATGATGAGGATACGATGGTCGAGTCAAGATCGGTACATCTTTTCATTGATGCTTTGGTTTCTTTGATATTAATGGGATTCCCGGAGTTCGATGTAATAATAATGAGCAATCATTAATTTTATTTCGATTCAATTTATTTTGATTATGCGTATTGTCATGTGTCTACGTGTGCATGTTAAGTTCTTTTTTTTTTTATTAAAAAAAGAATTTTGAGATCGTAATCGTAAAAGAGAAAATAAAGATGATGAATTTTCTTTTTTAGATTTATTATTATTAAAAACTATGATAAATGTCATATAAATAAATTGTTCAATGGAAAAAAATCAAATTAATTTTAGACAACAAAAAAAATTTTATCACAATATTTTTCTGTAATGACAATGGAATCCAAGAAAAACTCTTGGAACATATCAATGGCCCCATTTTCATTCTGCATCTTGTAGATTTTCAGATTGAAGCAAGTTTTCTGATACTGCTGATGATATATTCTTCGACATATCTTGTGTTTCTTGAGGGTTTGTAATATTTCGAGGATAGACTCTTGCATGAGTAATCAATTTACTAGGATTGCCATCCGAATCCATTATTCCTATAAAGGGAAAAAAACAAATCTCCATAACATAATCATCCACATTCCCATCATCCCATGATAAAACTTTCATAAATCTAAAATCTAGCTTTGCATTGTTCGTAAACCAATGTACTTTGCATTTAGGTTCTTGAACTAATAATAAGAATTTAAATATCCTGACAATTTCTTTGACAAGACCTTCTGCCATGTCTTCTACATTCTTTCTTTTATTTTCATCTTTGATAACACGATATCTGGTCATTAGTCGATTAAGTTTTTTTGCTGTGCGTGATATAAATGAATGTTCTTGTTCAGTTCCAGAGAATCCAAGTTCAGTTAATGCGAGATATGTAAACTGTCGTATTTTTGTTGGAATGTCTTTAATCACCATACTACTATTATCTTGTATGAAATTAGTAGGATAAAATTGGTTATTAAGAAAATCCAATAATTGATTTGTATGGTTTACGATATATTTTTCTTGATTAGAAGGATGATCTAAATCATCATGTTCTTTAACTTCAAAATAATCATCTGCCCATTTCAAAACTTGTTCCAGAATATAACGTTGTAGTACTGCTTTCATCAAAATTTTATCTTTTAGATTTTGAGCTTGCACATTATATCTTTTGTATAATTCTTGAACTGTCTCAAAGTTGATTACCATAGAAGAGCCCTTTAAATTAGTAACATATTTCTCAATGCTCTCCTGTAAACTAATCACATCAGTTGCAAGATGAGCTGAATTATCTTCATGATCGTCACTTATGCGGAACTTTAATCCATCTCCTAAAATTGTTTGATATGAAGCCTCTTTCATCAATTTCCTATTTTTATTTACTAGCTCTCTGTTCAAGTTTTTTAGATCTTTAATCTTGATAATTTTTTTTTTTATTATTATTACCCATAGCAACTTCATCAATTTCATCAATCCTTCTATCTTCTGCATTTTGTTTAGATAATTGTTCGTAAGCTTCATATAGATGATTAAATTTTTGTTTTATGATGGATAATTCTTCTTGTAATTTTGCTCCATTTTCTATTGATTCGTTTTTTTCATATTTTGTTACTTCCATTATATTCTTGATTTCCTCATTTATTTTTTGCAAATCAGAATTTTCCTTGGTTAATTGTTTATAAGAATTATTTAGATAATCAGATTTTTGTTTTTCACCGGATAACTCTTCTTGTAATTTTTTTTCATTTTCTTTTGATTTAGTTGTTTCATATTCTATGATTTCTATTATATTCTTATATTCGTTATTTTCTTTTTGCAATTCAATGCATTTTTTATAATAATCAACATCTCCTGTAACTATAATTTTTTTGAATTATTTTTATTGGACTAAATTTATTCCACAAATAAAAAAATAAATATATATATATTAATATAGACTAACCATTATCAGTGAGGGTGTAAGATCGAATTTCTTCCATAGTAGTAAATATTGAATAATTTCTTGAATATATCTATTTTTTTTTTTGTAAGCTATATTAATTAAATAATAATAACGGTTGGAAATAATAAAAACTCTCCATTTACAATGTAAGACAAAACAAAGCAAACAAGTTTACAACATATATAACAAATGAAAATACAAATCGGGCCAATAATAATATAATATAACAAGCAAAAATATTTTCTGTTACGTCACCCACTTAATTTGTGATAATGATGATGGGTCAGGAGAAATAAATGAAATTTTTAGATTCGTATAACAAATGTCTATTATCATAGGTAGCATGTGCTCTTTACTCTTTTTATTGACAAAAAAAAATTTTTATTTTATTATTCTCTCTATTAATCAATCCATCTATCTATTAGATGTAAATATTTTTAAGTTGACCCTTATACTTAAGAAATTTGAAGTATCCCAAAAAGTGAATTAAATTTTATCAAGTGAGCCTTGGATAAATTCGTAGGCATTCAAGCGAACGAATTCCCACCCATTTACAAAATGTTCAAACTTTTGCAGGTCAAACTCACAGGAAGAAGATACATTGACATCATTGCAAAGAGAAAATTATCCAGGCCTCGAAATGACATTATTTTTATCTTTCCAACAAAAAAAATAATATAAAATCAACCTTTATAATTCTTTAAAGTGGATGATTTTTTAAAAGACATGATAAAGGTTGAATGAACCAGATTCACTAAACGCAAATGTATCCACACCGCCACATAGTCGACTTTTGACAAAGCCTTCAAGCCCAGAAAATTTATGAGCTTCGAGTGGAACAAGCCAGTGAGCATTTACAACCAACTCACCACTTTTCACATGTAGTCAGTACTTGATCAAAAGTTTTGGAACGTTTATTTCTTTTTTAATCAACAATAAACAAGAATGCAAATAATTATGACCCAAGCATATATATATATATATATACTTTTAATTTGGCAAATTTTTTCTTTCAAAAGTTATAAAAATTTGAATTTTACACCATTTGAAAAGAAAAATTCCTGTATTATGATATCGAACCCATGCATTTCTTTGTGTGAAACTTTCTTGGCCTTGCATTATCCATTTTTTGAAAATCAGAGAAAGAGATGAATGAAAACGTTTTAAAAAATGAAAATATAGCAAAATTATACCTACTTGCATTTATAAGTAATTTTACCGTTAACACTATTACATCGACTTTAACTAAGTTTCTATCTTAAAAAAATGGAAACTTTTCTGTTAAATTGGACACTCACTCCTTGCTACTATTAGAATTGCACTGCTTGTTGAATAGATGAATGAATAAACTAAAGAGGAGGTAAATCATTTCGTAAAGATGTTAAAAAAGTTATACAGCAAATGATGCGATACTTTGAGGCTTTGAAATAGACAAAGGATTAGAACATTGTGTTAGTAAGAATATTTATTTGGAGTTCAAATATGATGGTATATATGATCGTGCGGATATAGTGTATAATTTGTTGAAGGTCCTTATGTAAGATAATACTCAGTTTAGCTACGCTGTGTAGAGTAACCGGATTTACGCCAATTGATGCATGATTGTTTAGACTTTGTGAAAAAGCGTATACCTGTCTGATCACGCGTGGTACATTATTTGTTTATCATTAAAAAAGTTTGGCTAATGAATGCGATCCCTTTAGACGGCGGAATTTGATGATATCAAGTCTTTGTTTAAGATGAATGCCTTAATAACTATCAAGTAGAGTTACTGCCACTAACATACCAATTTCATTATAAGACTTCATGGTTCGGTTGAGTCGTATTCGTCAGAAAAACACCTCTAAAATTATATGTGAATTCTACATGTGAACAACATGTGAACAGCATATTATTACATGCATTCATGGATCGTTATTTGTATGTGAAGCATATACCTTTGTGGATTATATGTATATTAATAATATAGATGTATTAAGTTAGTGTTATAGTTCACATATAGGTCTAATATATATTTTTATTCGTGACAATTTTAAAATTATAAAATTTTCTTCGAATCTTTTTTCTCTTCCAAAACGGATTCATGTATATTTATAAATTATTACAATGTTGCAAAAAAATGGCACTTGGTATTTTTCGTCACCGCAGTTTTTTCCACAACATATATATGTATATACTTTTACATTAGGTTATGAATATATAAATATATATGTAGAAATTATATATTGTCACTCACTATTATAAATAGTAAGCAAAGCACAGGTTTTATAAGTTTTAATTGAAGTTTTAAAAATGATAAAATAGAAACAAAAAAATAATGCTAAAATTATTTCATTGTTGAATCACTAGAATTTAATTAATTAATAATGATCGAAGGTAATTAACGGATTTATAATATGATATATAACAATATGCTGCGAACTAACTTACCAACATCCATAGATGTGAGTGATTGTGTTGTGCAATTTGAATATTAATTTTTGGGCGTTTGAATGCAAAATTCTGATTGGCTAATTTGAATTTCACGTGTGAATTTTCAAATTGACGCAGATTCCCAAATTCACGCACAACAATTGTATTAAGCTTTCATGTTCCGCATAAGTAATCGTATCCTAAAAGAAAAAAAAAAGAAAACCATTATTGTTGTTGTTATTAATGTTCATAAATCTATAATTGTTATTATCATTTTTATAAATTCGCACGTTTTGCTCCTCTGTGTCAAGCAAGTTTCTGATAGTATTCCTTGTAGATTTAAATTTTCGCAGATAATCCATTGATGTCGTTTGGTACACCCTCTTCTAAGACCTTCCTTTGCCACTAGTGTTGATTGCCAAAACAATTTTGAAGAAGCGAAAGTCAAAACTAAAATTAAAATTTTTATGTCAAAACTAAATCAAAAGTCAAAGGTCAAAGGTCAAAACTAGTTTTGACTTATGGCGAAACCTTTTGACTTTCGCACAGTTGACGAAACTCTCTAGTTTTGGAAACCAACATTATTGTCACGCTCTTCAATATTAATACTACTATCTTCTTTATTTGAAACTCCATTACTCATACTTATCCTTGTCCCTGTCCCACTTTTATCACCATTCAAAATCATTTACTTGATAATAACCATCATTAAAATGACATCCTTATTTCTAGAAATAAACAAAGATAATTTTCATTACTTCTTACTTCATCAATCAATTACATCATTAATAAATACTTCCAGTTTATTTGTGATTCTGTCAAAATTTGATCTAACCGGAGCAACATTATATTTGGATTTTGTTTATATTGTTTATTTCATCAACAAACTGTGAAATAAATTCCATATCACCATTACCACCATTTTAAATTATCAAATACACTAACTAATTAACTCAAATTGCAGTATTGACAAAATTGCCAGTCCAATTCCCAACACTGCAAAATAGTATTTTAAATTCAATGAATTATACAAAGCCTCTTCTCTTTTTGGTGCTGTCGGATGTTAATTCTTTTATCATGTATTGTTAAATTTTTTTATGAGTATGGGTTCATGTATTTATTGGTAAAAAAACCCACATTTCATTTCCTTTAATGAGTAAACAAGATTAGGACCAACGTTGGTTAACTAGTGAGTATTAATGAAGTATCGTCCAAGGTTAATCGGAAATATTAGTGTAAGGCTGTTAAACAAGCTGCTTAAGTTGTTTTGCAAATAAAATCAAAGTGAGTTTGCAATCGACCAATAAATATAAATGACTGAAATAAACCGATCACAAGGAACTCTATAGAACCTTTGAAGCCATTTTATTTATTTACAGTTATCTGGCACCATTAAATATGCTTACAAACTCGTTTAGGTACAAGGAGAACCCAAATAAATTCATAAACTAATTAATTGACAAGCACTGAATTATTGCGATTAATTGGCAAGAGTAATCCGAAAGTCAAGCCGTAATTGGCGTTAACAAAAAGCTACTTTAAATATCACCATTTAATAAGAATGAGAAAACTAAAAAGTTTATTAAATATTATTATTATAATTTAGCTTTAAGGAACAAATAATGAATAAAATAAAAAGATAAATAGCTTCCAAAGCCTTCATGAAATAATTTTTTTGTGAAGAATAATATAAATGCTTCCAACAAAAATTACTTAACTTTTATGCATGGTCAGCAGATACTGTGTCTTATTCCTGTGGTAACTGTAGTAATTGTCAATGTAGAGCTGTTGACAACCCAGGCTTAACCAATGTAACTACAGATGCAATTAAAGTAAATGATATCATTAGGAGAACAATTGAAGAATTAGAAGAAGATAATATCATTGTTCAAGATGATGTAATTGGAATTTTTCTTCAATTGAAGAATAAAAAAATAATTGACAAAAAATTGAATTCACTTTCAATTTATGAGGAAAATTTTGATAGAACAATTAGGAATTCAAAACAGGCATTTCACTTACTTGATGATTTAATAAATAAAAAAAATAGTAGTAGAAGCAGTTACATTGAAAAAAACTGGTGCTGGTTTTTGGATATCAGATTCAAAAATTACAGGTGTTGCTGAAGATGCTGAGGGAAATGGTGTATTACTATTTGTAATATGATTTACATTTTAAATATTGTGATAAAACAGATTGTTGTCCAATCATGTTTTAGACATGTGTCATTTTATTATTATTACTTATTTTTAAATTTTTAGAACATAAAAATTATTACCTTTTGACCAAGTGAAAGAACAATCAATCAATCGACTGGTTAATTAACCATTTAATTAATATTTCAGGCCTTGCTTATAATATAAAATTTATTTACAAATAATTAACATTTTAAACTCTGCGATAGAGTCATTATTTTTATATTAAACGTTAATAACCTTTTAAAAATAAATAAAAACATTGTCTTTTTCTTTGTTTAAAGTGCTTTGATAAAAGCAACAAGTGTAGTAAATTGGTAAAAGACAACAATTGTGGAACTTTGGTAAAAAAACCCACATTTCATTTCCTTTAATGAGTAAACAAGATTAGGACCAACGTTGGTTAACTAGTGAGTATTAATGAAGTATCGTCCAAGGTTAATCGGAAATATTAGTGTAAGGCTGTTAAACAAGCTGCTTAAGTTGTTTTGCAAATAAAATCAAAGTGAGTTTGCAATCGACCAATAAATATAAATGACTGAAATAAACCGATCACAAGGAACTCTATAGAACCTTTGAAGCCATTTTATTTATTTACAGTTATCTGGCACCATTAAATATGCTTACAAACTCGTTTAGGTACAAGGAGAACCCAAATAAATTCATAAACTAATTAATTGACAAGCACTGAATTATTGCGATTAATTGGCAAGAGTAATCCGAAAGTCAAGCCGTAATTGGCGTTAACAAAAAGCTACTTTAAATATCACCATTTAATAAGAATGAGAAAACTAAAAAGTTTATTAAATATTATTATTATAATTTAGCTTTAAGGAACAAATAATGAATAAAATAAAAAGATAAATAGCTAGAATGAATAAATTTATAGTGAAGATTAAATTAGTCATTTAATCAATCTTTCTTCTTTTATTATTATTATTACTAGAACCTAATGTTTATTAATTAATTAAAAAATATCATTAGTAATTGATAGTAGTTCCAATTAATTAATAATGATAATTTTTATTCACCTTTGTTAAAATCAAAATTCTTTTCATTACTTGTATAACCTTTTAGCCTTTTATATTTGACAATCTCTTCATCTAAGACTCTACTTGTATGGTATGCGTCTGGATGTGATTTGTGTACTTGTTGCAAAACACTACTACTAGTAGTAGTAATATTACTATTATTACCACCATTACTACCACTAGTAGTAATATTATTATTATTACTACCACTACTAATACTACTACTGATAATACTACTATTATTATGAACTTCTTTTAATTTCTTAATAGCGAATTTCCAAAGTTCTCCACTAATTGGTCTTTTTGATGGATCCGCATCCCAACACCTCTGCATCATTTGCATATAATCATCAGGCATTTGAGGTAATATTGGTGGTCGTAAACCTGCATTTATATTAAACATTAAGTGGTGATTGTGAGCTCTATCATCAAATGGTGGGCGACCTGCAAATATTTCCCACATTAGCATCCCAACACTATAGATATCTGTTTCTTTTGTGTTTTTTCCACCTCTAAGTAACTCAGGTGCAACATATGATACAATTCCATAGACTTTATTTGATGACTTTTCATCAACTGGTCCACATAATCCTAAATCTGTAATAAAACAACCACCTCCTTGCAATAATAGATTACCACTATGTAAATCACAATGGATTAAATCTTTTTGATGTATATGATATAATGCAGTACATAAATCATTAAAGATTGTAATTCTGTCTTTTAATGTTAAATTTAAATGATTTTTTTGTAAATAATCCCTTAAATTTCCTTCTTTCAAATAATTTAAAACTATTGCATAATTTCCATTGTCTGGGAATTTAGTTATACCATGGCATTTAACAATCAGTGATGCTTTAATTTTGCAATAATTCATTGCCTGAAATAAATATAAAATCAATTAGTATTATATAATACAGTATTGTTTATTTTGCTTTAAATAACAACTACCAACCTCATCAAAAAAGCCTTTTCCTGGATTACTTGAATTATTTAAACTTTTTAATACTACTTTTTGCCCTCCAAAATGACTAAATTCTTTTTTATTTTCATCATAATCAATTATATAACCTCTTATCCATACTGCAGTATAAATTGAACTAAATCCACCTTCAGTCAACTTTGTTATATCTTCAAATTGCTCAAAAGGTATCCATTCTAAAATATAGTTTGGGAGAGATTTGACATTGTTGAATAAAGTTATCAACTATGTTATTTCTAGATGTCCAAGTGGTGAAAAAACTCTGTAATTGTAAACTAATACAACCTTCACAGAATTTATCAGAGTATCTTGACAATTTGCACTTTTTGCATTCTTTTGGTTTGCCCAATTCATTCATTGCATTATATAATTCAAAATCATAAATATACCATTTTTTACAATATTTTTTTTCAATTTCAGATAGCTCCTTGTTTTTTTGGACTAATGAAAAAAAATAATCTTTTCTATTTTCTTCATCAGAATTAAACAGAGCATTATTACGCATTTCAACATTAATTTTAGATACAAAATCCTCTCTTTCTAATGACAATAATTTAAAATGTGACATTATATAAAATAAATGTTGGTGTTTTTAAGTAGAGTGTAGAGTAACATTAATTCATAATTCTTTTTTTTTTTTGCAGAGCATGTAACAAACAATTTTCTCAGTAATACAGAAAACATGTAATGTATGAACCTCTATGTATGTAACGTATGAATTTATTTCCATACATGTATGAAAAATGCAGATCATACATACATACATTTTTATTAAATTAACTAGCAAACGTCACCCAATTATTATTATATATACCATATTAATGTTAAATGCTAAATAAATATATTAAAAATTTTATTTTACATTTATTCCTATATATACATATGTAAATGATGATTAGAACAATAAACAACAACAATAATGATTATAGTGATGTTATTAAATATTAGTTAAAATAAAAGAGAAATTTATATAAACTATTGAATGATTGATAAAACCTTTGTTAGTATATTTTGTTCATAGATCTTGCTTGTCCTTAAAGCTTACTTCAATTACTCCTACACAAACTATTAAATAATTGATAAACATTCATTAGAATATTTGCAAATTGCATATTTCTTTGATTAAGGCAATAGTCTATTTATTAGATTTAAAATAAATGAACTTAGCTGTTCTTTGTATTTTTTTTAATAATAAAGATAATTCTCTTCCTGTTCATCTGGAAAATTCATGTGACAAAAGGTCTGCAATATAAGGGAAATTTTTCAAATTTTTATTTTATTTCAATTCGTTTAAATTCAGTAAACTTGTGCAACTTTGAAGCTCAAATTCTCCACAACAACATGACATGAAATTGTGGTTTTGTAGAGGAAGGTATTGGATTCAAATACACAATTTATTTTGAGGTGTTGCATTTCCAATTTTGGAGAATTTGAAAATCTACACAATCAATAAAAAGTTGTGGGACTAAGTGACTTGCATCATATGTATGATTTGCATTTTCATACATGCAGAAAAAAATCATACATACATACATTTTTATTATATTATTATATTAATTTAATAAAAATGTATGTATGTATGATCTGCATTTTCATACATGTATGGAAATAAAAATCATACGTTACATACATGTTTTCGTAACACCGTGAAAAAGTGGCAGATAAAATGATTTTAATTTCCTTATTAGGTGTTTCATTGTAAAGCTAGCTATCATTATTATTTTTATTATGTGAGGTTTTATTATTTTCAGATTGGTTTTGGATTTCGGATTTGCGTTTCGTCTTTTTTTGTCCCTAGCTAACTTTATTGTTTAGGATTTTGCCAAAACATTAATCAAGCCTCGTTTCAACAAATCTATGGGGAGTGTTCTTATTCAAATCAAAAATGATATTCAAAAAACAATATCTATCATTGCAAATTGCCGTTAGGCCACACAAACTCGATTTTTGGTTATTGTAACCCGGCTTGGTCGGTTTTGTAAAATTTTATACGTTATTTTTCTTTGTATTTTTACAAAATAAATTTTTTACTATAAAAAAAAATTAAAAGTAAAAAGTGGTCACCGGGTTATTTTCAAATTCTGATATTAAGAGAACCGAAAAATCGAATTTGTGCGGCCTTATCAGCGAATTTTATATGTAAAGAAGTTAATTCGTGGTCCATCAATGAAGGAAAGGATCTACATAGTAAAATTTCGGGATAAGAATCATAGTAAAATCAATTAGTGTCCATAATCTGGAACCGCTGCAATATTTTACATGTAGATTTGTACTTTAAAATTACTAAATAAAACTCTGAGTATCTGGCTATCTTTTTCCAAAACCATGTATTACGTGTATTTTTAACTGCTTTACAAGCCTACCAAAAAATAGTCAATAGTTTCAAATTATA
>CAUDNR010004283.1:4784-55551 GCA_958430865.1 Entrophospora sp. SA101 | reverse complement strand
AAAGAAAGATATCAAGATCATTGTCTAGTCATATGTTTAGATATTTAGAAGAATAGATGCTCACATACATAATGTTTTTATATTTATATAGTTGACCCTTTGGATAAAAATGCTAGTTTTTGGTGGCCTGCAATGGTAAGTTTTTTATTGAATGAAATAAATGAATTATTGGAATCATAAAATTATTAACTGTTTCTACTTTAGATTGTTCCGAATGATGAACTGGATGAGAGTATGGATTTTAATTGTGATCTCGATCAATTGTTACTTGAAGGCAATTTCCTTGTAAAATATTTTGAGGATATGACATAGTATGTGCAAAATTCATTCATATTTTTATATATGTTAAATATATTTCCAATTAATAATCTATTTTTTTTTAAAAGTTCTGTGGTAGAATGCAAAGGATTAAAACACTTCAAATTGGATAATGAACCCTACTTGACTTTTGTAAAAAAAGCAGGATTCCTTGAGCATATTGGAGTCTTTAGAGCTCTCAAATGTATACAAAATAATGGAGAACCATTTAAAGGTTTCAAATGGGATTATTGGAAAAATCCACTAAATCTTTGATTTTTTATATAAAGTAGATATATAAGTCATTTTTAATTATACAAATACAGTAGTTTAAATAAATGTAGGGTTAGTTTGTTTTTATCTTTATTTTAATCGTCGTAGATCATTTCCTTTTTTATATCAAAGAAGGATTTTGGGGTCAGTATTCAATATAACTTTATGGATTAATTACACAATTTTTTACTAATTGAATGTCAATAAAAATTATACCAAATTATAATCCTTATTTCAAAGAATATAGTGGTATCAACAACTCATTTTGGGGTTCTTGAACCCGAACTATCTTTTTGTTAGCATGGAACCCATATGATCAATAATTTATTGAATTTTTCTTGCCATCAGCATGAAGAATCTTCACGCTCACATGATTTTTTATCCGCTAATGTTTTTCCATATTGATTGGGGAATGGCTCTATTGCTCAGTCTGTCAACAAACAAATATTCCATTGAAAAACACAGCATCAAAATACGCTCGTCATAATTGAAACGAAATTAAAAAAGGACGAATAGACCAGAGTAATGCGATACAGAGATCCTGACATTATCGAAGAAATGATCCTAAAAGCCCAATTTGGAATTTGCGGTGGCAATGAGGACTAGAGGCCTGCACGGGTCATCATAATTGAATGGTTACCCAACCCGAACCCATATAAATTTATAATTTGCAACCTGAACCCGACTTGTATATACACAAGAAATTTCAATCCAAACCCGAACTCAACCTGTTTTTTAACAACGTTGTAACATGATTTTATTTAAAAAATAACTCTTATTGCAATTGTTCGTTACAAGAAAGAAAATTTTACTATAATGAGCTTCTTTATACAAGAATACTATCAATTGTTTGTGGATTTAAATTTGAGCGAAGCTCATTAACTGTAAGTCCAGCTGCACTAAACTCTATTCACTAGGTGCACTGGAACATATAATAGACAGCAAGCCTTGAAAGTCTTGGATAAACATGTTGATGATCTTTCCACCATTCTAAAATATTAAAGTTATCATCTTTTTGTATTTTTGTTGATAAATACAAATCAACATCATCTTTGTCATCATCTTCATCATCACTATCATCATAATATTTGCTAAAATCACCTAACTCTACATTTGAATTTGAAGTTGAAATTGTAGTTGGATGATATTGCTTGCATAGAATTATCATCATTATTACTGTCAGCATCAACACTATCATCATTAATTGTTAGATTACCACAATGTCTTTTAATTTCATTTTTTACCCAGATGGCATCATCAGACTCCAATTTTTTCAATTTTTTCATAAGAGGATTGAAAAAAATGGCTAATATATATATATATATAATTCATTTAAATTCGGGTCAAATTCAGGTCATAATTACAACCCGAACCCGACCCGAAGTTATTTGATGTTAAGACCAACCCGACCAACCCGATGCAGGCCTCTAATTAGGACTAAATTGGGATTTGAGAGAAGTAGGTTGCCAATATATTCTGCAAATCAGCAATTGATGTATATAGAGGCTACCAAGACGGTCTTGTTATAGGCGAGGCAATTTTTATTTTTTAAGAGGTTGTTAAAGAAGTTATTTATAGAAACCCACAACGGAACACATGAAAAGGATGGGCAATGGTACGGTGCTCTGCAAAATAGTATAAAAAAGGACTGGCAATTAACAAGGTACGGGTGTGGCACAGTGACTCATCCCCTGTCCTTTTCCAGCATCCCAACAGTACAACTATGTTTAAATCAAAATTTATAAAACGAACGATTCTGCAAGGTCTTCTCTTAAAATATTTAGAATATTTATCTAGTTGGATTGTTTTACCAAGAGTCATAGAAATTTTAGATTTTTTTTTTTTATTATTTGTTAATATATACTAATACTAATATATAAAATTTATATTATTTTTTTTTCCGATATTATTTTTATTGGTTATTTCAAATAAATTACATAGTAAAATAAATAAGCAATTGAAAAAAAACAATTACCTCCCGTATCTAATTGAATTAGACCGCGAAAGTATATAATTTATATTATATTTCCATTTATAGTCATACGCAAAATAATTTCTATGTACTAAAGTTTAATTTATTAATTATTAACTTAGTTTTAATTAGATACATGGCGCACGATTAATTACATTAAATGAATTTTATAAATTAATTATTTTGTAATTTTTTTTCTATTTATTTTTAAAAATTAAACATTTTACTATCAGCTATAAAACTTGTGATGAATCATATAAGAAATTTACGTGATGTTCACTATTATCAAATAATAATTTTCTTCTTTGTGGCCTTTCATCACCTAAGTGGGATTTTCTTATCAACTTAAATAATCCTGTCCCAAGTTGCATTGGTATACCCATGATAATTGATTCACTAACACCCTCAAGACAATCTGTTTTACCATGCAAAGCTGCATCAAATAAATGATCTGTTGTTTTTTCAAATGATGCCAACATCAGCACACTACTCTTCATATCTGATATACCAAATCTATGAATTCCCAACACCTCTCCCTATAATTTACAGATTAAAAAAATATAAACACACATATATGTAATCAATAACTATATAACAATCACCTTACCTTGTATGTCATAATATCACCCAGTAACATAACATGTCTTGGGTCAATGTTCATACCATGGCGACCCATAGTATATTGAATTTCTTGAATGATTGTATTCCTAAGTTTAAGAAAAAAAAATCTTATAATTTTTCTAATCAACAAAATCAAATAAATGAAAAAATTATTACCTAGCTGCTTCAATTCCCAAAACTTTGTGAACTTCGTTAACATTATTACTGGTTGTTTCAGTACCTACAATACCTTCGGTTGTCATTACATCTCGCAAACCATATCCTTCAACAAGTAATTGTTTCCTATCTGCTTTTGCTTCACTGATAACAGCTCTTGTTACAGTTTGAATACCTTTAACAATAACTTTGGGTAAAGCACGTTTAAGTACCTGTAATCTATAATATAGGCAGCATGGATCTTTCATTATTTCTTTATCAGGTACATACACATTGATTTGATCATTAGAATAAACTCGAATATTAGACTGTATTATGGTAAAGTGAAAAAAGAGTTTTTGAGTATTATTATAGTGTTATTCAAAAAAAAACAATTATAAATCACTTACACTTTCCAATTTTAACTTTCGATCATTAACAATTGCCTTTGCAATATCTTTTATATTGGTTTCCAACTATAAATGTATTTGAATATATTTGCATTTAAATAATTGATTAAACAATTACAAATTAAAAAATTAAAATTCAAACCTGAAGTTTTTTAACTGCATCTAAGTCTAATTTTATTGCTAGATAGCATTGATCTTGTTCATAAATTTCATCAATATATTTGGCAATCTATACTCATTAAAAAAAAATTTAAAGCATATATAGAATAAGATTTTATCATTATATTTATATAGAAGCAGTACTTTAAAATTTGCTTACATCTCCCAAATAAGTTGTCTCCAAACGACCTTTTACAATTCTAGCAGATTTTACATCAACATCATTAACAAGTTTACAAGTAATTATTGGTGTACTTATTGTTTTAGAAGCATTAATAATCTCTTTTATACGTGGAACACCAAGAGTAATGTTCATAGAGGCTACACCAGCAAAATGAAAAGTTTTAAGAGTCATCTGAGTACCAGGCTCACCAATGGATTGTGCACCAAGTGCTCCAACAGCAGTCCCTATAAATGGTAAAAATTTGATGGTAAAACATAATTCAAAACTTAAATTGTTTTTTTATAAGTGGAAAAATTGTTTTACCTGGTTCAATTTTTGATCTTATAAATTTGTATAAATTTACATCTAAAAATTTTAATAACTGTGATTTGGTAATTTTAAGTACATTATTTACAACATTCTTCATAACAGCTAAATCAACCAAAGTAAATGTTATTATTAAACAATTGTAAAATAATTTTATTTTAGATAAAAATAAAATAGAGATATACCATCACATGCCATTTCAACATCCAAGTATTCATCATCAATTTTTTCATTACATCTCATTAATCCATATGCTTCACGCGTTGCAACAAGTTTATCAACAATTTCTTTTTTAATAAATTCCTTCAATAAGTTTATATATGATTCTGTACATGATTCCACATAATTTTTACTTTCTAATATTTTTTCTGTTATTTCTAATATTTCAAATGGTAAAAGAGCTTTCTCATTTACTGATGAAGTAATATTCTAGAAATAAAAAGATTTATTATTAGCTTTAATATTTTTTAGTGAAAACAAAAAAAAAAAAATAATAAAACCAAAAGTGTTATATATTATTGCTTACAATAACATGTTGTAAATTTCGTTTCAAGTCTACTGGTAAAACATTGTCTTCAAGAAATGCTGGGTCCAAACCATCATCACCATAATAAAACTGGACCATTCCACCTGATGAATTCCTAACAGACATATCATAATGAATCACAAGATCTTCTAAGGCCTGTTGTACACACACAATTAATCTAGAAAAAAATTAAAAAATTACAATTATTAAACAAACAATAATAATACCTTCATCAATTTTCTTTGCATATAACCAGTTTCAGCAGTTTTTACAGCAGTATCCACAAGACCTTCACGACCTGAAATGGCATGAAATAAAAACTCTGTAGGAGTTAGACCACTATAAAAGCTGTTTCGAACAAATCCTCTTGCAGCAGGTGTTTTTGCTATAAATAATAACAAATAATTTTATAAACTTTGTATATATTTTAAATGATTTATTATCTAACATAATCATAATCAACATAATTACAATGTTTTGGAAAATGAGGCAGTGAACGATCTTGAAATCCATCAGGAATACGACTACCACTTATAATTTGTTGACCAACACAAGCAACCATTTGAGAAACATTAATTTTTGAGCCTAAATTATAATAAAATTCGAAATTATTATTACAATAAAAATCAAAAAATTGAATATATGTAAATAGATATATATTATTATTAAAGAATAAACTTTAATTAAGTCAAAAGAACCTTTTGATCCACATGTGGCCATAATTAAAGGTGAATTGTGTCTGTTTAGCTCAGTCATACAAATCTGACCAGCATCATCACGGACTTTTGATAGAACACCAGAAATATGAGCTTCAAGTGTTTGCCCTTCATTACACCCAGGCTGATTTTCCAATTTACCAGACTTTGAAAGTTCAATAAGATCATCACATGCTTTATTTGCCATTTCAATCAGATGATCTTTTTTCTCCCTTAACTGTTCACCAGGTTGAACATCATTTATTCCTATTGAGAAACCATGATTTGCTGTTTTATGTTATAGATGCAAAGTTTTAGTTTAATTCAGAATTACTGAATTTTTTTTATGAACTGAAATTTTTCATTATAATTACCCAACCAACGTGAACATAATTTAGACAAACGATTCATAGCATTAGCTGCTTCCTCAGATCCATAATCACAAAGTATTGTGTAAAACAGTGAATGTTTATTACCATCACCTACTAAAGATTTATCAATAACACCACACATTATCTCACTATTCTGAATAACTACATAACCCTCATTTGGACAAAGATCAAAAATCCTTCCTTCTTTTTTTTCAAATAGCCTTCCTTTAGCTTCAAGATTAACCAACACACTAGATTTTTTATTAGGACGCATTAATACATTAAATACTTGCTTTCCAGTCCATAGTTTAACAGGTTTCCATATTGTAGGTGGTGGTATATCAATGTGTATAGCAGCATCTGCCATATATGAGCAGATTTGTAAAAATTGTGCACGATTGTAAAAGACATCTTTTTTAGTAATTAAAAAAGAGGATGTGACAAAATCTTGAATAGCTGCAATGATAGGATCTCCATTTCTTGGAGTTACTAGGTTCTTTTTGACACCCATAAGTTCTATTGCTTCTATACGTGCCTCCTCAGTTTGAGGTACATGAAGATTCATTTCATCACCATCAAAATCAGCATTGTAAGGATTACAAACACACTCATTAAATCGAAAAGTTCTCCACGGCTTAACTTTAACCTTTAAAAAAATAAAAATTAGAAACTTTAATATTTAATTCTTTCTTTTTGTAATAAAATTATGTATTGATATATATATATTAAAAAAATTCTTTAATTTAATTACACTACATAATGTGCCATTATACTAAGTTTATGAAGAGAAGGTTGTCTATTAAATAAGACAACATCCCCATCTCTCAGATGACGCTCCACCACATCACCAATTTGCAGTTCAGCAGCAATTGCTTCTCTTACTGATTGATCAGCATATTTCACAAACCTAATTAAAAATAACAATAAAATTAACTAATATTTCACTTACAAATATATAAATCAACATTTTTTATACCTCTTGCCACCATTTTTATGTTTAATAAAATTAGCACCAGGATGAATATCTGCACCATTTATAATACATTTTTGTAATTTTACAATATTATGAGCAAAAACTCTTTCTGGATATGTCAAAATTTTTGCAACAAGTTCTGGTACTGCAACCTAATAAAATATCATATATATATCTAATCAATCTTTATATGATTATCCAAAAATTTAAAAGAAATACACATATATATATATATACCTCATCAATTCGTAAATTTGGGTCTGGTGATATAACTGTACGGCCAGAAAAGTCAACACGTTTACCAGACAAATTTCCACGAAATCTGCCTTGTTTTCCTTTTAATCTCTGACATAAACCTCTACTTGGTTTTATCCCCTATATAAATAAAACATAAATGATAATTAAATTATTTTTTTTGGCCCAACTTCAATATATAAACATAATAATTATATATACCGCCATATTTCCTAATCCTGCCATCTCACTATTTATGTACATTGCAATTGTAAGTTGCAAATAATCCCATTGTTCCTATTTGATAATCATCAAAATTTAATATTAAATTCAAACCATAAAAAGTTGAGATAAAATATAATAATTATATTATTAATAATGTACCATTAATTGTGAAATAGTAACTCCTTTAGATAGTGCAGCTGTTATATTAGTATTTGTCTGAACTATTTCTGACAATTTTACAGTTAAGTCATCTTCTGTACTATTTCAAAAAAATAGTATAGTAGCAATGAATTGGTGAATAAACAAATATATATATTGATACAAATATAAGTTAAATATAAGTACCTTGCGTTATCTTGTGCAATTGAGGGTCGAATTGCAACAGGAGGAACAGGGACACGTTGCCATATAAATAACTCTGGACGAGAACTTTTTGGATCCAATCCAAGTAATTCACAATCCTTTTAAAAAGGTACAAGTTAAAACAATTTGGGAAATAAATAATTTAAAGGTTGCATTGAAAAAAAAAAATTTTATGTAAATTACCTCATCAGAAATCCCTTTGAATAGCTCCAGAACTTTTAAAGGATTTAAGTCATCCTGTGCTTTATGTAAATGAGATTTTAATTCAGGTGTATGTTCAATAGCATTTCCAAAGGCAATTTTAAATTTTTCATGTTCTTCTTGAGCTTTTTTTGATTTGTATTTTTCATGAATAATTTTTATTGCACCAACTTTTTTCACAGAACCATTAATTGCACCACAATATGGACATTCGACAGTCTTTTTACATAATGCATTTACAGATTTTTCAATTTTTTGCCTTGATGGTGCTTCTTTTGAGCTTCTTAGTCTCTTAAGGAATAATCTACGATCATTTTCCTCCAGTAATACATGACTACAAGTCTAATGATAATATTAACTAATTAAAGATATTTATCTAATAATCCCAAATTAAATTTTTTTTCAAATACCTTGCAAATATTTTGTAACATTTGTATAACAGCTTTGAAATAACCAATATGAAACACTGGTAAAATCAATTTAATATAACCGAAATGGCCAATGCATTGTGCCATTTTTTCACCGCAGGTTTCACATGACCTATCATGATCAGAGGTACCCTATAAGATACTTTGTTAATAAAATCTTTTAACAAAAAGGATTTTTGATAAAAGAGTTATTGTTTGCAACTTACTAAACGTGTATCTAAGACACCGTTTTCCATTGGAGCTCTATTATCATTGAATAGATCTCGATGTGTAATTGCCAAATGTGCATTTTTAACAATTTCTTGTGGAGAAAGTACACTAAATTGGATGTGTTTACTAAAGAAAAAAGATCGAATTTATTTAGCAATTAATAACATGAAAATAAAATTAGAGGATTCAATGATAATTTAAATTTTTCTTGGGGCTTGTTCAAGAACAAGTTCTTTCATTTTGATTTTTTGATTTTGCTGATCAAATTAGGTGTAAATAAAAAAACAAATCAAAATAATATGGCAGATATGCCAAAGATATCACAAGACACACCTAAAATTCAACAACTTCGTTCTTATTTAAATCTTAGAGCTCGAATTACAATTTCAGATGGTCGTATATTTAATGGAACTTTTATGTGCATAGACAAATATAAAAATATAATTTTATCACAAACAGAAGAGTTTCGAAATGGTAAAATCTCTATCTAATTAAAAAAATTTTTTAAAAAGATTGAATATTAAAATTTTGTATTGTAATTTGAAAATATGGAATGTTTAACAGAACAAAAAAGATTTGTTGGGCTTGTTATGATTCCAGGAAAACATCTTGTTAAAGCAGAAATTGAAGATTTGGAAGTTTCAGATATTTATATTTGAATTTTAATTATAATTATATGATTATATATACAAACTTTAAAGAAAAATCTTTTTATATAATAATTTGATCCTATTTTAATAAAATTTCATTTCTTGAAAACTAAATGGATTTGTTGCTGAAGATATTAGTATTGATTGTTACACTTGGTCCACTTTTCTTACTATTTCACTATTTGATATTTTTAATCTTAATTAATTTATCAATTAACAAGTTTTAAATTAATATTATGTATATTATGTAGCTAGTAGATTTGAGTTATAGAATGTCAAATGTCAAATGTAATGTCTGTCTGTGGGTTCTTCTGATAATATTCAGAATCAACAATAACGTGTGACATATTGAATTTGTGCAATGTTACACAAAACTATCCATCAGAAAAAGTTTTGGTATAGTTATATAGACGAAGCTTATACTTTATGTGACAAACGATCAATAATTTTAATGGTAATGGTATTAATATGAATAATAACTGTGAAAGAGAAATGGGTGGAATAATAAAATATATATAAAATAATAATAATTATAATTATAAAGGTAAATTATATTTTTTTTGGAGAAAAGTTTTTAATTAAAATTGATTATTGTATTATAAATATACATAATAAAATTTTCAAGATTCTAAAAATTAAGTTGTTATTTTTTGCTCTTTCTTCCTTTCTTTTTTAAGTTAGAACTTGAACTTCCGGTTGTACCTGCAATTCCGCTTGACGATGATGATACTGGAGTTGTGGTAGAGGTAGATGTATTTGGATTAGACATTGAAGTAGAATCACTAGAATTACTATCAAATACAGCTGGGGAATGTGGTGGAGGAAATTGTTGTGGACTTTCTTGTTGGATTTTAGCTAATAATATTGCCACATTTTTAATTAACACTTTACCTAATTGAATTGATAAACAAATATGTTTAGCATTTATTATTATCAAAAAACGGTTCTTAATTATTGCCATTAGGCTTACGTGTTGGTATTTCATATCTTATTGGTGATTTTTTTTCATTAAACAATTCTACTTTTACCCTTCCAGGATTTTCCCAGTCTTGAGGGTGTGTTTTATGTGGCTTTTCTCATTTAAAATAACAATATGAATGTGAGTGTGAATTAAATAATTGGAACCTTTTCTTTCTAAAAATCATTCATTCACTTGTAAATCACCTCAAGAGCACAATTTAAACCTAAAGATTTTACAACTTCTGCAATATCTTTAGCCAATGGATGTTTCACAGCCTCTTTTTGTGTTATTCTTCTTCCTCGTTGGACTGTTTTTGTTGAGTCAAAATATACAGGATATAGACATATCCAATTACTAATTGAAATCATATTGCTTGGGATTGACATAGTTCAGTCAGTACTTGTTCAGAAAGTATAAATTGGAAATTGGAAAACGGTTTAAATAATTTGAATGTTAATATTAATTGATGATCGACGGGGTGCATTTCTACATTTAAAAATTCATGAACGATTAAAAAAAAATATCGACAAATATACCCACATAAATCTTTTTTCTTAAACTGTCAAGGTTCTTTCTTTTAACTCTTTACACATTATTTTAGAATTTGTTGGAGATTATGGGTATTATTATTAAGAATTATTGTGTTACACTCTTTTAATAATTAAAAAAAATAAGCTTTGGCCGACAAATATTTCTCGCTTCAAAAAGATCAATTGTAAATACACATGTCTTGAATAAATATTATATTGTTCTGAATATAATTTAATTTTTAATAAATTTTTGAAAGCTCAAAATGTCAGCTTTAACTGAAATCATTAACTCTTATAAAAACAATGCACCTAGAGATGTTCCAATGCGCACGTAATTTTTGAAATCATGCGCATGTAATTTTTTTTTGTACATAGTAATAAATGTAATGCAAATTTTTTTTTTTTTATTATGAAATATTATCCAAATGACTCAAGAAAAATTTGGTCACAATTACTACATTGTAAACAAAATACTAGCTTGTTTGACAATTCTTTAGCATGGTCAACTATAGATGAAGCAGATTTGGTAACATGGTGGAAAGGGAATTTTTCATAGTTGCCCCTGAACTGACTAATCTTGCTGTACAAATTCTTTCAATCCTACATCTTCAGCAGCACCTGAAAGAAATTGGTCTGCATTCTCATATATACATGATAAAAAAAGAAATAGACTAACATCTGGTATGGTTTTCTAATTAGTGTTTATTTATTTTAATTATAATTACAAAAATCCAAAAAAATCCAAATAAATTAAAAGATAATTTCAATAGAAACACTAATGATACTGGCAATGATAATGAGGACAGGAAGATGATGAAAATGAAGATGATGTTAGTGAAGTGAAAATAATGATAATGATGTATATACATCTGAATCAGTGACTAAAAGTTAGTGATTAAAATCTGTTTTGTTTTTTTTAATAATATTAAAAATTTTTTTTTTAAAATAAAAAAAAATCGGCAGTGCGCATCATGCACAATATATCTAAAAAATATCTTTGGGAAAAAGATCATACAACAGCTTTACACCGAAAATTTCTACTAAAAAGCAACAAATATTTGATAGTTCATATGGTTCGAACCTGGACGTTCCATTCGAACAGTAAGCTATATAGTAATAGTAAAGTAAAAAAGTGAAGACCAGATTTTCAAATAATATTCCAACTTTATATCGATGCTAACCCAAATAAACGTCCAACTGCCAGAAACATATATGTGTGTATGTAATTATTATTCTTACCAACAATTATTCAATATCTGATTTTTAACAACTATATGAAAGATAAAAGGTTTCTGCTCTTGTTGTTTATTAATAAAATTAATTCATATCAATAATATATATTTATATTAAATATCATTTTTTAATAACCCAGATATATATACAGTATATAACCGTTAGCACTTTTGCCGATTAGTTTTAATATTTACTTTTTATGATCAACAGCAAATTTCCAATTTTCAATAGAAAATTAGATTATCAGTTATTAATATACGTGAAATCTGATTTTTGATAATAACGACATCAGCGATAGTTAAAGCAGGAAGGCGAACGGCAGAGTCTATAGAATGTGTCACGGGTGGAAATGAAAGTTACAAAAATTGCAGTGTGTTCAAAGTATTCCTGCTTCCTATTCCTCGTTACACGATCAAACCTTATTTTTATTGGCTGATAAGAAGGAACAGAGAAACAACAAATTTGTTGTTTCTTCTTGTTTCTACAGTTGAACCCTCGTTTCGATGGATTTTTGTTTTTACCCTTGATTTTATTAATTATAATTCATTCTCGTTTCAACGGATTTTATATTTAAATCGCGTTTCAACTAACAACGGATTTTTTGGTAGGATCACTAATCGCGCTACAACGGGTTCACGTGATATACGTTTTCCCAAATAAAAAAATAAATCCACATTACTATATTAAGATCAATTCAAATTTCCAAAATCCCTTCATCTCAAAAATAAACACTTACTAAATAATAAATATCATATTCCTAGATAATAATAATCCTCAAATTTCTACAAACACACATTATTAAATAATACACAGTGAAAGGAAAAAACTGTTAAACCGAGATATCCGCTATATCGAGAAGGTTTTTTATTAAGGTTTATTATGGAACCGTTCTTTGAACTTTATCCGTAAAGCCGAGATTTTTAATTAGTATCCGCTAAATCAAGATTCACTGTGTATTTCCCAAATAATGATTTTATACAAATAATTTTCAAAATTTCTAAATGCAATAATATTAATCAAAATTTTTCCATTTCTAAATAATGATTTTTACACGAATAATTCTCAATTTATATATATATAAGTTGTAAATTGATAATGATGAGAATAATGGGAGGGAATTCTTAATTCTATTGAAGGGGAGGATGTTATTGTAAGTAGTATAACTATTCCTAATGTTTCAATAAACGAGGCTGTAAAAATTTTTGAAATTGCTTTCAATATAAACAAACATTACTACTAGTTTTTTAAAAGTTGTTCCATGTTCCTTGTTACAAATTTTTATTGGCTGATCAGAAGGAACAAGAGAAATTTGTATTTTTTAAAAAATAATAAAAACAAAAAAACAAGAATATTAAAAATAGCTACGCAACAAACAATCTCAGCAACATTAACAAAAGTGAAGTATTCATCTAGTTCAAAAAGTAGCTTCTGCTAATAATGATAATGGCAAAGTATTTACTCGAAAGATCAAAAAAATCTTTTCAATAACATTGTCAACAAGCAAATGCTCATGGAATATGATATAGTCAAAGAAATGCTAACAATACGTGGTTATGAATTTTATTTGTTTTATATAGTGATAGATGTGTTCAAATTTATAATACTCGTTATTGGAAATCGTTCGTTTTCCAAGTATTGATAACTCTTCCAAAGCTGTGCAAATAACCTATTTACTTGGCCATATATTTTTATTCATGAAATAAATACAGTCAACCCTCCATAAGGGTACCTCCTCCATAAATGCGCCCTGTGTCCCAGTCCCAAGCTCGGGACTTAGGGATAAGTGCACTCCCTCTATGTTCTGCACTGCGCGGTCTTTTCCTGATCCCATTTATATAAAACCATCCTCTCTAAGTACACACCGTGACTTTCACGTGATCACTACAATATAAAATTTAGTAAAATAATAATTCAAGTAACAAGTAAATAAAGAATTCTTTCTTTTATTACAACAAATGATTAATTCTTTCTTTTTAATAGATATAGAGAATTATTAGAATAACAGAATAAGAATCCAGGAGACAAAGCTCTTATATTTTTTATAGTTGGGATTATTATACAGTGTGTAACAAAAAAAATAGACCTCTGTTTATTTATAATAATTTGATAAATATCTATTTAAATTGAGAATACAATAGCTTGTTTAAAAGCCTAAAAACCAAGAAATTTATTGATATATATATTAATAATTGATTCATTCGCCATTACTATCAATTATCATCTGGCAACAATTATTCATTGATGAAACAAGGTTAGACAACATAGAACTTGGAATTTTTTCCCATTCCTCAACCAAATACTGCTGCAACTTGCTAATATTTGCTGGCATATGCTTTTCTACATTACATTTGACAATGCTTCATAGGTTTTATATGGGATTAAGGTCTGGGCTGTTAGCTGGCCAATTGATGACTTCAGGGAAGTCCTCATCAAGGAAATTTTTGGCAACCTGACTAGTGTGCTTCGGGTCATTGTCTTGTTGGAATCTCCACTGCCTACCAAGTATCCTTCTGATTTCTGGAAGGTGCTGGTGCAAAATTTCAACATAAAACTCTCCATTCATGATCTCAGTGAAGCAAAACAAGCTAGCCTTCCCTTTAACACAAAACCTACCCCAGGCAAAGACTTTTTGTTGGTCTTTAGAAAGTGGCCAAATAGGCTTTGGACCCTATACCATTGTTTTATTGTGTTCCTAAACAGATGGAAGGCTGTTTTTTCAGAAAACAAGGTCCTTTCCCAACTATCATTTAGGTGATTCCTAGCCCATTCAACTCGCCTTGCCTTGTGATTAACCATGAGCATTGGGGTACCAGTTGGAAGTGCATTTTTGTAGCCAAGCTCTTTCAATATTCTCGCTACAGCCATATGCAATACAGAATTTTCATTATTGGATAATTTTATTGCAGGGTTTGCAAAGATGTGGAACTGTCATTGCAAATGTATTGCTCAAGCTCATGCATCATTGCTGATCCTATCTTTTTTAGACGGCCATTACCTCCCTTATGTGAAACATCCCCGGTTTCTTTTATTTTTTTAATATTATATTTGACTGTTGATAGGGGAATGTTAGTTTTTGTGTGAAGTTCCTTTGGAGAATGTATTCCTTGGTTCCAATAATAAAGAAGCGTTGAATGTTGCAAATCAAGCTTGTTTGATGACATTTTCTTATGTTGACAAAACTAAGATTGATGGTTCAAAAGGTTTGTTTTTACAACACAGGGTTTAGTATGATTGTTTGATTTAATTTCATCATCGGAGGTCAATTTTTTCGGTACACAATGTATATAAAGGTAAAGGAGGGATCATAACAGATAAAATTAAGAATTTTAATAACTAAAATCTAATTACACTTATTACTATAAAAATACCCAGTTATTATATATCTATCTTCTAATTCATTATTATCAATAAATTAAATTAACATTATTGAATCATTGTTCACTGTAATTCATATTCTTTTATAACTTCCAAATAAAATAATGTCTTCAAGTAAAATAACTTTATCTGATATCCAAAAATATGAATTTTCTTATTTGCTGCAAATAATAAATTGACCAGAAAAGAATATGTTGCATGGATTGAACAAAAATGGGGGTTACAGTTCATGAATCAACAATAACTAGAACTATACAAAAAAGTAGGGAAATACTTAGCACCAAAATTACCAACCTAAAGCAATCTTAATTGATGCTATTTTTAATTTTTGTATTGTAATAATTTTATAAATAAAAATTTTTTTAATTTTTCATTAGTGTCACGTGTAACCAATAAAATACTTTTGTTCTATAAGTTCACCCCTCCATAAGTGCACGGTCTCGCCTGGTCCCAAGAGGGGTGCACTTATGGAGGGTTGACTGTAGTTAGGTTTTTTATAGGCAATAGATAGATAACACAAGGTTGCTTCTTTAATAGACCTAGATTAATGCATCAGGTAATTTACATTAAGTATATAGGTTTATTAAATCAAATGATATTAGTAGCATTAATCAACAAGAATAGATCGTCCATGATGATGGGCAGTTTAAAACTTGAAGCTTTTTAAAAGAAATTCTCAATAAAAAAAGACCAAATTTAGCACAATGCCTGCATCAGTGAAAAACTTAAAGAACAAAAGGCTTTACTATAATTTTATATTTTTTATGCATCAAGAATAGAGTTGTTGTTATTCACTTTTAATGAATAGTCGCAAAAAAAATTAAGAAAGAACAATAAACACACATGGAATAGAGGTTATGAATCATCAAAAGGAAATAGTCGTCGTTGTTATTATAATAATTAGCAATCACACAAATGGCAGTGGAAACAGTATTAGATTAACATTGTGTGCCCAGATACATTACTCACAAACAGTAAGGATTATGCAATCTATTTAATAGTGGGTCACTAGTATTAGTTGTGTGCTGATGTTATACACAGTATGATTATTGAATTGACACTATAGGCAACAACACATAATGGAATAATATCATTCCTGATCTGAATCCTTGACGAAAAATCAGCACTGGTTTGATTACAAACAAGGATTTTCATATTGTCTTTGTTAATCTCATTGTGTTAATATGGATTAAAGTTTGTTACATGTAAACTGCACTCACAAAAGATATCTGCCATCAAGAGGAGAGAACAGATAATACAAAAGATTGCAATCAATTGGTTGATTATGTGTAATTGTAGCAATAATTTTTTAATAAATCCATGTTTTGCAAAAAGTAATTCTATTACTGAAATGGAGTTAACTTCTTAATTTTTAAAAGAACATGACATTCTACAAAAATGATCTTGACAAGATAACTGTAAATGCACAGTGAATGCATTTAGGTCCTATAATTGAGACACGTGTGATTCTTTTCTTTATATACATTGTACTATAGGAACTAAAACTATATATTTTATGATTGGAATTTGTGAAAATTTCAAACCTAAAAAGTGTAAATACTTTATAACATTGTCGTCATCTTTAACTTCGCAACAAAGGCAACAAGATGATGATAAAGTTGATAATGACATTGATAAAGGTGACAAAGTAATTAAATATTAATTAATTAGTAATAAAGACGATAATAAAATTTAATCATGTTATATTGTTATTGAATTTTTGTAAGTTTGTGATGCCTAAAAGAGAAGCACAAACTTTAAATTTGGATCTGATTTTATTTAATAAATCCAAAAATTCGATATTTTGTTGATTTTCAATTGGAAAAGTCGAGATCAATTCACGAAGTGATTCCAGTTCTTTAATTATTCTAAAAAACGTATATACATATACACATACATATATTATATTCATTATAGTTTAACAGACCTTATTTAGATAAACATTACCGTTTATTATTAACATTTGGCAAAAGATTAGAAGAATCATCTAAACCAACAATGAATTTCAACCAAATTTCAGTCACGCCATTATAGAATCCAATTTCTTGCGAAATTTCAAATCCTTTTTCACATCCAAGAACATAGCCTTCTAATTTTCCTGAATTAAATCCTGCTTTTATACCATCCTCTTTACCTATTTCTATAAACCTGACATATTTGTAATATTTATATCATATTATGTTAAAATTATAAATTAATTGTCTAATTATATAATTATCTAATTAACTAACATACATTGTTTCAAGATTAACCAAATCATCAAAATCTAATTCCATATTAAATTTTATATATATATTTTTATTATTATGGGCTACTCTTATTATTTTTATTTTGTACTACATATTTATATAACCATGGTTGGCAGTGTAATATATAGTAAAGGGTTAAAAACCTAATTTAGTAATAATCATCTTGACTAAACTTGAAACTTAACATATGACTAAGTAGTTTAGTCAGTTTAGCCAAATGCTCATTTGAGTTACTCAGCCAAACAGGTATATTGCATGCAGATCTTACATTTGCCGTCACTGACCCAACCGAATATTTGCCAATTGCTTCTTTGAAATCATCGAGGTAACAGTATATATAGAACAGGTTTTTCAAATGAGCAATCCTACCATAAAAATTCTAATAAATGATTGTAGAGCCCTTGAAGCTCTCCGAAACTCTTACTGTAAGTGCACGGTGCTGAAATTATTGCATGAGCAATATCAAACGTCCTGTATTAATAACATGCGATATGAACAAATTGATAGGGATATTTCCATGTATCATACATTTGGATTTGGATTATGGTAACATTTATTTCAATTTGTGAAAGAATTGATAAAACTTTCATGGATGTCATCCGGCAATTTGATAGATTTGAAGTTGCACATGAGAAAACATAAATAAAAGTGTCAGGATGAAAATTGATTTTGTTAAAAATAAAAAACGACAAGATAAAAGCTGGCAGAAATGAATATATGCAAATTAATGTTAATATAAATAAATATAAAATTAATGTTTTTTATTCATCAATAATGCAGCCTTCAGTAGCTGATTTAACATTTTTGATGTATTTGTATAAAGTTCCTTTAGTAAATTTGTAAGGAGGGGCTTTCCATATTCTACGTCTTTCTTCAAGCTCATTATCACTAACATCAACATCAATAGATTTATTCTCTGCATTTACAACAATTTCATCATCATCTTTCACTAATGCTATTGGGCCACCCAATTGTGCTTCAGGTGTAATATGCCCTATTATAAATCCCTATATTCATAAATTTTAAATATTAAGTATGGATAAATAGATAGATATCGTATTTTTTCCTAATTGTACTTACATGGCAGCCGCCTGAAAATCTTCCATCTGTTAATAATGCAACATTGTTACCAAGTCCTGCACCCATAATAGCACTAGTTGAAGTCACTACATAACAAATTTAATTTTTGCAATAATAATAAAATTAATACATATAACGCACACATATATATAAAAAGTGAATTCATATAACTCGATTCCGCTTACACATTTCAGGCATTCCAGGACCTCCTTTAGGGCCTTCATACCTTATAATTATGACATGACCTTTCTTAATTTTATTTTTTCCCAATACTTTTAACATATCTTCTTCACCATCAAAAACTTTTGCTTTGCCATTAAATGCCAAACCTTCTTTACCAGTAATTTTGCCACAGAACCTTCAGGTGCCAAATTACTTTTAAGAATATGTATATGACCCGTTGATTTGATTGGTTTAACCAGCAGATTTATTATATTTTGATTGTCAAATGAAAGTGGTGTAATTGATGATAGGTTTTCTGCTAAATTTTTTCCAACAAATACCTTGGTTTTAGATTTGCCAAAAACGGGTATCATCACTAATTTTTTGAAAATTGTCCAATGTCAATTCAATGCCAACAGTTTTAGCAATAGCAATCAAATGTAGAACAGTATTTGTAGACCCTCAAAGTATCATTGTTAACACAATAGTATTTTCAAAGGATTTTTTTGTCATGATATCAGATGGTTTTATGTCTTTTTCTAACAAGTTATGAATTGCTTCTCCCTGCTGACAAGCATTCTTCTTTTTTTCAGGATATTCTGCAGGTATCGATTATGAATAAGATAGTCATTCTCATCGCTTCTATTGTTGATGCCACTATTAATCACATGTATTATTAACACGTAAATATTTTATTATATATGTATATATAATTCCGATCTTGAGTCAGTAGCACCCTATATGCAATTAGTCACAAGGGCTCCGAGAATCAGGATTTTGAGAAAATCGCTATTATTTTCGGAAAATATCACGTTTCTGTTTTCTGCGCCCCATGCATCAAAAAAACAATAGCTTGCAGTATACATTCCACCACATGCACCGGGACCAGGACAAGAATTTCTTATAATGTCAATCTTTCTTCTTCATTAATCTTGTCAGAAATATAACTGCCATATACTTGAAACGCTGATACGATATCCAATTTACCCAATACACAAGTACTTTGACCTGGTTTGATCGTTTCACCATAAACCATTAACGAAGGCCTGTTAATCCTACCAAATTGCCATTAAACAACCTGGCATATTTTTGTCACATCCTGGCAATGATATATTAGCATCGTACCATTGACCACCCATCACCTTATAAATAAATATTATTACATAAATTGTTGCTTAAATGCCGTTATATTGTATCATCATCATAATCATCATTTTGTTTACCTATAGTTTTAATTGAATCAGCAATCAAATCTTTACTAGGTAATGAATAGCTCATGACTCTTGTTTAAACAATCGATACTTTTATAATTCATCCAAAAAAGCATGGCGCGTTTATGACACTTAAAAGACAAATAAATTTAGAGATTCTATTTAAAATCACAACTCGCACCTTCTTCATTGATAACATTAATGCTCCACCATCATTATTATTATTATTATTTAATAACATATCCTCTCTGGATTCTAATCAAAAAATGTCCTGTTAAGAATAAGCTGCTGAACTTGATAAAAAAAGTTTCTAAACTGTAACATACCACATATTCACAATGTTTGTTTTGTGGTCACGTGTTTAAAATTTGGAATTCTCGACTCAATTCCCCAAAAAATTCAAAAAATAAAAATAAAAATAAAAATATTCTTCCATAAACGTTTTTCATTGAAATTTTGTTTATAAAAAATAACAATTTAACAAGATAGTTTTAAACTTTCATTTAATATGTCGAGTTATGAATCTTATTCACCTGATCTATATGCTTCAAGGCTAACGGATCCAAAAATAAGTTTGTAAAAAAAAATTTTTAATTCTTTTTCACCAGTTTGATCCAATTTTTGAACTATTGTTTTTTCTCCTTCCATTTAATCAAGATTTCAAAACAAAATTGTTAATTGCTACAAATTTGAGGGATTCTATTGAAATGTATCAAAATTCAGATTATCCTCGTTTTTTACATTATTTAATGCCAGTTTTAAATAATACGCTTCAAAATGAACCACCGGTATTTGACAGCAACTCAGAAGAACAAGTAATTATTTAAAAATCTATTGAATTCAATATCAGGTCTTTCTTAAAAAAAAAAAAAATCCATTAATTTTCTTTTTTTTTCTTGTAGAAATTACGCAACATTTACTTAGAAATTTTACATAGATTACCACAAAATGATTCACTTAGGCCCTTTGCGCCCGATTTATTGAAACTTGTAATGAATTTATTAAAAAAAGAAAATGAAGATAATGCTGTAATATGTTTAAAAATAATTATAGATTTACATAGAGGTTATAAACCTTTACTTGAAGATCAGGTTCAACCATTTTTAGATATTGTAAAATTAATGTATGAAAATATGGAACAAACAGTAAGAGATGCCTTTGACACTCCTGGAACTGCTGCTGCAACACCTAGTGCCAGTACGGTAATTCAAAAAAACCTTACATATATGTAATATGTTGCTTCTTCAAAATTATTTACTATATTACATGTTCATTACAGCCAGTGCAATCATCTGCACCTATTCCACCGTCACCGCGTCCTTCATCACCGGTACCAGATGTAACAACACATGAACCTACTCCAAATAAAGTACTAGCTGATAGTTTACACAGTTTCAAAGTTTTAACAGAATGTCCTATTATTGTTGTTCTAATTTTTCAATCACATCGTAATGTAGTAAATGGTAACATCCTAAACTTCCTACCACTTATTATAAGGGTATCTATCTTATTGTTATTACTCCTGATAATTATCTTTTTTTATTTTAAATAAATGAATCAATATATACTTAGCAATTAATTATTTTACTTTTTTGTCCAATTTCATTTTGAACAATAGACATTAAGTCTTCAGCCTCGACCACAAGCTGAGGCACATGAATCAGCAAAAGCTAGAGGGGAGATTTTTATTGGTGTTGCTCCAGGGATAAGAGATAGAGTGAAATATACTGAATTTATCGTTGCTCAAGTTAAAGTATGATTAAGAAACATACTATTCACCGGATAATCAAACCTTCTTTAAAAAATAAAAATAGTAATTCATTTTTTTAATTATTATTTAATTAGACATTAGCCTTTTTAGCATACGTTTTAAGAGCTTATACAACAGAATTATCTCATTATCAAGATCAAGTTCCAGAATTTATTATTCGTCTTCTTCATGATTGTCCTGCAGAGGCATCATCTACCAGAAAAGTAATACATCTAAAAGTTAATTTGTTTATTTGTTTATTTGTTTATTTGATTTATTAAACAAAAATACAAAAATAATAAATTTATAGGAACTTTTGGTAGCTACTCGACACATCCTTTCAACAGAGTTTCGTAATGGTTTTATCAATAAACTAGATATTCTTTTAAATGAAAAAGTACTTATTGGTACTGGTGTAACAGCTTATGATACATTAAGGTAAATTATTATCAATTTGTCTTAATATTTTTTTATTAGAAAAAATTTTTATTCAATAAATTTTTAAATCATTTAGACCTTTAGCATATAGCATGTTAGCAGATTTACTTCATCATATCAAAGATAAGCTTACACTTCAACAACTTTCAAAAATTGTGTATATATATTCGTGCATTTTGCATGACCCAACTTTCACACCAAATATTCATACAATGTGTGCAAAATTACTGATACATTTAATAGAATCTATTTTAAGTAATTCTCTTAAAGATGAAAATTTCGATGGTAAAAAAAAATTAATATCTATTTATATTTATTTATTTATTTATTTATTTATTTATAATTTGTATTAACTAAAATTATTTAATAATTAAAAAAGTTCGAGATATACTTATTAAAACTTTAGATACTTTTGCAAATAAATTTGAGAATTTAAGCATTTTATTTCCTACCATTCTTCGCCAGTATCAAAAAAAGAAAATGATTAATGGTGATGAGGATAATGACAATAATGATCACGATCATGATAATGATAATTCATTAAATAATCGATCAACAAAAAATAATTCGTCAACCAATGTTGATGATTTTGATTTTGAGCAAGCACGACCAATTCATTCAAACATGACCAGCGAGATTCAAATTGATCCTCTTAATGGTGAAAATGATATTTCAATATCTATCTATCTATCTATATTTGTTTGTTTTAATAAATATTTAAATCCTATATATTAATTATTTGACTTAATTTTTAAATAATCAATTTATAAATAGATGGCCGTGTTTTGTTTAGGACTCTTGTAGCGGGCATTAAGCCCCTTATTCATTGGTTAAAACAACGTAACAATAACATTAACATGCAAAAAAGTAATTCTTTAACATCTGGATTTACTCAAGAACAAGTTGAAATCTTTATTCAACTGTTTAGAGAGGGGATTCGTTGTTTTGACTATTTTAATGTCGACAATTTTGATAATGTGTCACAAGCAAAACTTACTGAAGGATTGTTATCAATTGAAACAGCAAATAAAATTACTAAACTGGAAAAAGAGGCATTGGATCATTTTGGATTGGCGTTTGTTATTGTTGAACCAATAATATTTCAAGAGATTTTTTCATCACAAATGGAATTTTTTTTTGAACAGATGTTACAAAACCCTTCTTTGCATCAAATTCCTCATTATTTTTTAACAGCTTCTGATATTATTATATCTCATAGTTTCTCTGGAATTCTATTGAGATTTTTAGTGGATAGGTTAGACAAACTTGGAGCAGAAGATATAATATACTCTTCAGTTATGCTTAAATTATTTAAATCAATTTTTCAGCCGCTCACTCAGCTTCCTAGCCATAATGAAGCAATTCTTCAACCACACGTTGCAAATATCATTACATCATCTATGAAACTTTCCACAAAGGCCAAAAAACCAATTAATTATTTTATTCTTTTAAAAACCCTTTTTAGGTGCCTCGCAGCTGGTAAATATGAAAATTTGTACAGAGAAGTCACTCCATTATTACCAATGTTACTAGAGGGATTAAACAATTTCTTAACATTAACACAAATGCAACAAATGCAAAATTTGTTTGTTGAGCTTTGTCTTACAGTTCCTGTTCGTTTGAGCTCACTCCTCCCATATCTTAATTATTTGATGAAGCCCCTTGTTTTAGCATTACAGGCGGGACCAGATTTAGTTAGTCAAGGACTTCGTACTTTAGAACTTTGTATTGATAATTTGACTCCAGATTTCTTAGATCCTATATTAGCACCAGTAATTGATGAATTGATGAATGCACTTTGGAGGCATCTTAAACCACCACCCTATGATCAGAAATATAGCTACTCAGCCATGCAAATATTAGGGAAACTTGGAGGTCGAAATCGTCGTACTTTAAAAGATCCACCAAAACTCAACGCCAATTACTCTTTATTAAGCACTATTGATCTGCAGATTTTTTTCAGTTCAAATTCTGCTGCATATTCAATGCAATTAAATGATTGTCTAAAACTTGCTGGAGATATTTTACAAGACCCCGACTCTTCTAGCTTTTACAAAAAACATGCATATAAATTTATTGTTTCATTAATTCCACTTTTTTTCGATTTAGATGAAGGCAGTGAAGATCTAGGAAAATTAATTAGAACACAACTACAGAAAGAAATTTTCCCTATCATTAATAAAGAATCAATAGTAATCGACAAAAGCTCGGGTGATGATAAAATGGATCTAGATATAGAAACATCTAGAGATAGTCAAAATTTATCAAGTCAGCAATTAATTAAAAGTAAAATCAACAAAGATGGGCACAAGAATATTTTAAGAAAGAAAGCCATACAAGAGGAAACATTGAAAAATGTTTTATGTGCTTTATTTGTTGCTTCATCTTTGCCTGAGCTTAAAGAAAATTCTTGGCCATTCTTACAAAATATTTGCCGACATTTTGCACTTTTGGAGATTGGTGAACTAATTGAATTTAATAAAGCAAAAAAAGAAAGACTTAATTTTGATGTTGATGATAAAAGATACAGTTTTGAGACTAAGGCAATGTTAGAAGCTTTAATCGAAACTATCACATCTGAAAATCTTAAATTACGTAGTTTGGCAAGTTCAGCTCTGACAACTATTTATGAAACTTGTTTATTAATTTCTGGATCAAAACAAATAATTAGTTATTGTCCTTTTTTCTTTTTCCTGGCTTCAAGATTTTGTTCATGCTGTTATCAACAGGAATGGTTTTATAAAAGTGGCGGTTGTTTAGGCATATCTATAATTAGCTCTCAACTTGACATGGGTACTAAATGGATGTTGGACCATGAAATTGAATTTGTTAAAGCTCTCCTTTTTGTATTGAAGCATATTTCTCCTGAATTTGCATCTGGGAGTGTTGATGATGCACCACAAATCCTCTTACGTGTCATTGAGATTTGTAACAAACAGCAAGATTCACAGTCATTGATTGATGACGATATCGAAATGCAAAATTCTAATGAATTCACAGATAAAAAAAATAAGTTTGATAAGCTTATAATCACATTAACTTCAGAATTATGCAATGTAAATGAGTCTGTAAGGGAAACAATACATTCAGCATTTAAACTTTTAAGTGAATTGACTCAAAAAACTATTTCCAGTTTACTTTCTCAAGCTAAAGACATATTAATAAATTTAATTTTTGGACAACCTCTTAGAGCTTTACCAGTTTCAATGCAAATAGGCCGTATTGATGCTATTACCTATTGTTTAACTTTGCAACCACACTTCATAACTTCTCAACATTATGAAGATCTCACAAGGATACTTGGCGAGGTGGTTATTTTAATTGATGTTGAAGATGATCAGGCTTTAATGAATCGTAATTCATCATCATCATCATCATCATCATCATCATCATCATCATCACCGTCATATAAAAATTCAAATGCTTTGATTCGGCTGCACATTGTATGTTTAAAATTGTTGAAAGCAGCAATGACACTGCCTGATGAATTATTTTCTGGGAATAATCCAAATGTTACTAGGCCACGTATTATTGGTATTTTTTTCAAAACATTACATATGAATGTTCCAGAAATTATTGAAGTAGGAACGAAAGCTCTTCAACAAGTTATTCAACAACAACACAAATTGTCTAAAGATCTTTTACAATTAGGGGTTAGACCAATTCTAATTAATTTTTCAGATCCTAAAAAATTAACAGTATCTGCATTAGATTGTTTAGCAAGATTACTGGAATTGCTTAAAAGTTATTTTAAGCCAGAAATTGGTAAAAAATTGTTGGACCATCTCCAACAATGGGCTGATTCAAGTTTTTTGCCATCTACCGCAGGAAAGCCGCTCACTGAGAATGAAAACATTAAAATTATTGTTGCAATATTAAACATATTCCATCTATTACCTTCATCTGCAAATGATTTTATGGATAGTTTGGTGCCTATGGTTTTAAATTTAGAAGAAAAATCATGTCGCTCCATATCGAGTCCTTTTCGTTTACCTCTTACAAAATTTTTAAATAGATACCCCACAGAATCTGTAGAGTATTTTTATAATAATATTAAGAATGATAAGTATAGTCAATTATTCATTAATGTATTGGGTACTGAGGAAGCACCAAAACTTAGAGAAGAGATAAAAAATAACCCAGTAACACTGATTGAAAAGATTTCAAGCATTCACCATTCAGACGTAAGCAATCATGTTGATACTTTAGTCAAAGCAATTTTGATCATTCGACAGATTACCAAGTTTGATCATAAATGGCTATCAGAACCTTCATCAACTCCTGTTCTGAAATTTTTAAAAGAAGCTTGGAGGGATCAAGGTCGCACGGATAGATTAAAAAATGAAAGCAGCTTAAATTTGAAACAAATACACGAATCTAAATATTTAATAGAGATTTTTTGTATTTATTTAAAAGAAAAACCAGAAGACATTGATTTGCTCTTTGAATTTGTTTCTATTTTCTCCAACAAAAATATTATTGATTATACGTTTTTAAAAAAATTTTATCATGAAGAAGTTGCCAAAAAGTATCCAGTTGAACAAAAGCGAGCAATTCTCAACAAGTTTCTTGACACATTTTCTGATCCAAATATTTTACCTAGCATTAAAACACTATCATTAAAGATTATAGTCACACCAATGTTATTATATGATTTTGCTAAACACTGCGAGTCAAGCAACTCGAGCTCACTTATATCTAATATTGATCAAGAGCATGAAAAAATCATTGACACTACTCAAATGGACAAAATTCAATCTCTATGGCATTATCTGGCGGATAATCATGATGAAATAGAAGATTCTTTACGCATAGAAGTTCTTCAATTTTCAACAGTTATTGTTAAAAGTGTACCAAACCTCATAACTACACGTAGTTCACTTATTAAATTTGGATGGAATTGGTCAAGAGTTGATGATATCACAGCAAAACATTCAGCGTTTGTGTTTTTAGCTGCATGTTTTGCAGAATTTGATCAGGTCAGTTTAAGAATGCTATTTCAATCTTATACAGCACTCTTAAAGGCTCATCAAGTAGAGGCAAGGGCGTTGGTAAAACAAGCATTGGATATGCTTGCACCGAAATTTATTTCACCTCAGTCACAGTCATTTGATGAATCCAAGAAAGATTCAAAAAAGAAACCACCGCCGAATTGGATTGTATATACAAAAAGAATTCTTTTGGAAGACGGATATGGTTTGACTCAACTAATTAATGTATATCAATTGCTTGTTAGGCACCCTGACTTATTTTATGAATACAGAGAGCATTTTATGCCACAAATTGCTAACACATTAACCAGATTAGGTTTACTGCAAAATGCAACATCTGAAACTAGACTATTAACGATAGATCTTTCTGAGCTGATTCTCAAATGGGAACGCTGTCGTCTCAATGAAAATAGTACCAATGAACAAAACAGTAGCAGTGCGGCATCTACCCCTATTGCAAGTCCTGGAAAACGACGTTTGGAGTCTGAAACTGAGTTTTCACCAAGAAAACGACAAATTCTAGAATATGGATTTTCAGAATCAAAAAATTTGTCTGAATGCAATTCAAAATACATTCCCAATAATTATTTGCGTGAAAATGTTGTCAATTATCTTATCAAATTTGTGTGTGCTTCCAATGATCCTATTAGTAAAAATATATTAACACACAGGGCTCTTGATCTAATTAAGGAATTTTTGCAACCTGATTTCTGGCCTGAAGTTAATGTGAAATTGAATCCCTTTGAACGTGCATTGAAATTTAATGAATTTGGCGGCAATAATATAGATTGTATTTGTAATAACTTGGAAGCTTTAAATGTTATTTTGGAAAAGAAATCTTCAGAATATTGTCTTACAAATTTAATCCATCTACAACCATTACTTGAACGTAGTATTACAAGCAACATTATGCGTATTCAAAAATGTCTTAATCCCGTTTTAATTCACATATATAATGCTATAACTCCGCCTTCTGTTGAAGAAGATTCAGCTCAACAATCTGAACAAACTACAACTGCTACAATTAAAACAAATATTACAAATAATACATCTGCATCAACTACAACAACAACGACTACTAGTACAACTACTAATACCAACTCATCTATCGAGCCCACAGCAAATGTTTTTACACCAGGTGCAGAAATAGAATCTTTTATTCAGTTAGTTAATAACACAATACAAGAATCTATTCAAAATTCAAATAATTTATATCAAGCAATGATGTTGCTAAAAGCTGCCAGTTGCACTATACCAAAAAGTATTGATCCTTTTCTAACTGGAATAATTAATTCTATACAAACACTTACAAATGGAATAATTCCACAAGAAACAAATCCGCAAGAAACGAGTCCTATGAATAGCAACAATAAATTGGTGACCAATCAACAATCCTCAGACACTAATGTCGATGTACTTATAATTGCATTAAATTTGGCCAATTTAAGAATTGAAGAACTCAATGAAATGAGACAAAGTTTTATAACATTTCTTTCACAATTAATTGAAAATTCAAAAAATATTGAGCTAGCAAAGACTATTTTTAACATGGTGAAACAATGGATATTATGCAAAGAACCATTACCTACTATGGAAGAAAAGGCAAAATTACTGATTAGTATGTTGTGCTATGAAAAATTGGATGATAGGAGTTTGATTGAAAATTTATTAGAATTTGCTATTAAGATATATAATGATCCTTTATTTTCAAGGAGTGAATTGACAGTTAGATTGGAAAAGGCATTTTTAATGGGAACTTGCTATAATAATTCTAAAATTCGTAATCAATTTATGGAGATCTTTGATCATAGTTTGTCAAAAGCTTTATCACCACGGCTCTATTATATTCTTGGTGAGCAAAACTGGGAATTTATTAGTGATTATTTTTGGATACATCAGGCTTTAGATCTTTTAATTGGCGCTATTTCTCATAAAAAAAATATTCAAATGACACATAATATACAAATCAAGTCGATTGCAACACTGGGTGATTTATCATCTTTTTCTGATTCTTTAGAAAACACTGATCAAGAATTTGAGGATTTTTTGCAAAAACACAGGGAATTTTTATTTGAAGTTAAAAAGTTACGTGTTGGAGATATATTATCACCTTTAAAACAACTTCATCAATTAGATAATAAAATAGCATATAATTTATGGGTACATCTTTTCCCAATTTGTTGGTCAAATATAAATAATAAAGAAAGACAAGATTTAACCAATAAATTAGTAAAGCTTTTGTCAGAAGATTATCATGAGGTTCAAAAAAATTCTCAACCAAATTGTATACAAGCATTATTAGATGGAATATCACATTGTTCACCTGTTTTGAAATTGCCACCACATTTAATCAAATATCTTGGTAAATTACATGGGGCTTGGCATATCGCAATGGCAATTTTGCAAAATGCATCATCTGAAAGGGATAAAAATGATGAGAAATACAAAGAACTTACTATAGACGCTTTAGCTGATCTTTATTCCAGTTTATCAGAGGATGACATGTATTATGGTTTATGGAAGAGACATTGTAAATATCTTGATACCAATATTGCTATTTCATATGAACAAAGTGGAAATTTGTTACAAGCTCAGATAGAGTATGAAAATGCATTACATAAATCAAAAATTTCAGGATCAGCATGTTCTGAATCAGAAAGCATATTATGGGAAGACCGCTGGATATCATCCGCAAAAAAACTGCAACAATGGAATATTCTTTATGATTTAGCAAAGAATGAAAATAGTAAAGATTTATTGTTAGATTGTGCATTTCATTTAGCAGATTGGGCAAATGAAAAAGAATTAAGTGAACAAATTTCTTATTTATCATCATTTGAATTATCCAAAAGTCCACAGTATAAAATGTTTGAATCGTTTGTAGCTTTAATGAGGTCAAGTCATACTAATAATTTTGATGAATATAAAAAGCTTATCAGAGAAGCAAATCAATTAACACTACAGAAATGGTGCACACTTCCAAAAATCGTGTCAGAAAGTCATATATCGTTATTGCATTCATTTCAACTTATGGTGGAATTTGACGAAGCAACTAAAATATTCTCCAATTTATCAAATTATATTCAAAGTTTAGATAATCAAAATGAAATTAGAAATGTCCTTTCGAGTTGGAGAGAAAGATTACCAAACATGTGGGATGATATTAACATTTGGAGTGACATTGTTGCTTTTAGAAAACACATTTTTAATGTCATTAGTAAATCATTTGAACAGTTTCAAAATTTACAAATAAATTCTAATCATCGTGGACATCATGAAACTGCATGGATTATCAACCGATTTGCACATGTTGCAAGAAAGCATCAACTTTATGATGTTTGTACAGAATTTCTGCAAAAGATTTATACTTTGCCAAACATTGAGATTCAAGAAGCATTTTTGAAACTGAGAGAACAAGCAAAATGTCATTATCAAAATAATGAAATAAACCAAGCTCTAGACGTTATAATTAATACAAATTTGCACTTTTTCAGCTCACAACAAAAGGCAGAGTTTCATACTTTACAAGGAATGATTTATCTTAAATCCAACCGGGACTCAGAAGCCAATGAATTATTTTCCACGGCCGTGACAAATGATATGCGCCTTCCAAAGGCTTGGGCTGCATGGGGCTATTACAATGATCGCAAATATAAGGAAAAACCTAATGAAATTATCTTTGCCATATATGCATTAACTTGTTATTTACAAGCTGCAAGTCTTTATAATTCAGCTAAATCTAGAAAGCTAGTAATTCGTATCTTATGGTTATTATCTCTTGATGATTCACAAGGAACAATGTCGATTGTTTTTGAAACATTTTTCAATAAAACTGAAGTTCCTGTATGGTATTGGATAACCTTTATACCACAACTTATCATATGCCTTATGCATAAAGAGGCGAAACATGCTCGCAGTATCCTTATGAAAATTGCTAAACAATATCCTCAGGCAATTATACATTTTTTGACTTTTAACTAAATAATTATTTAGCTATTAATGATAGATTCTTTCTCTTTTTTTTTTTTTGTTAAAAGGCGTTACATTTTCAATTAAGAACAGCAAGAGAAGAATATTTGCTGGTGAAAAAACAAGTAGCCATTGCTCAAACGCATGCTCGTGCAGTACAATTATCATCATCTATTGCCAATAATCCAGGAACATCAACAACACAATCAGCAACCCCTATAATTTCTTCAACATCACAGGTAGGTTCTAATATTACAAACATGGGAAATGTACAACGACCAGCTCCACAAAATGTTGGACAAAGTAACTCTAATAGAGGAAGCCCTGTTCAAATCAATACTCATGGGGTTAATTTCAATCAGTCAAACCCAATGTCTTCTCAGCCTCAAAGTCCTGCTATACAAGGAGCAACCATTCTAAATATGTCGACTCCTTCCAATAATATTCCAGCACAAAATATACAAAACACTAATTCTTTGCCTAATGCTACTAATTCTTCAAGTAATATGCAAGGTCATTTACCAACAACTGTTGAACCAGGAAGGTCACCTATTGCACAAACACCTGGAATGAGTCCAATTCATCATCATGTCTTGACAAATATTCCAACTACACCGCAAACTCAACCCATAGTGAAACAACCATGGGAACATGTTGAAGATATAATGTCTACTTTAAAAACATCGTTTCCTTTACTGGCTTTGACAATGGAAACCATGGTTGATCAAATTCAACAACGTCTTAAGCCAAACTCAGATGAAGACATTTATAGATTGATTGTTGCACTTTTAAATGATGGTTTACAGGTATTATTTTATTAATTTTATTTGTTATATATTTTCTTAAGAATATTTTATAAGTTTAAGAAGTCTAATTTATTGGCCCGTGAATAGCAAATAACAAATAGATTGACTCAAAATCATGATATTGGATCACTTACACAAACAACAGAAATGAATGTCAAAAGATTTGCTGATAATCTAAGTGCTGGTCCGATAAAGGTTTAATATATTAAGATCATTTGAATTTAAGACAATTTTGTTTAATTTATTGATTCATTTATATACATAAATTATTTTTGTAGACTGCCTTTGAAGAAGATTTCATTAAAAGAAAGCCAAATTTCATGCAATATGTTGAAAATCTTCGTAGATGGAGAGACAAATTTGAAGTAATATTGGATAGTAAACCACGCAAGCTACATCTAGAATATTTTAGTGCCTACTTGGTTGAATTTCAACATCAGAAATTTGAAGAAGTGGAAATCCCTGGACAGTATTTATTGGTAGGCTTTTATATTAGTTGTTAAAAATAATTTTAAACGTGGTATTTAATTGATGATTTTTATGATTACATGTATATGTATATATATGTATTTAGCTCAAAGATAACAATAATTCGGATTTTGTTCGTATTGATCGTTTTATGTCAGAAATTGAAATAATTCGATCTCATGGTTTTTGTTATCGAAGGCTTACTATACGAGGACATGATGGTAGTCTTCATCCATTTGCAGTTCAGTATCCATCAGCAAGGCATAGTCGGCGTGAAGAACGAATGTTGCAACTTTTCAGAATTCTAAACAGGTAATTATTTCTTTCTTTAGAAAATTATAAAATAAATTTTTTCTTATTAAAAACAATATATTATTACCATTTGTTATTTTTATTATTCAAGTGTACTTGAACATCGCAAAGAAAGTCGCAAGCGAAATATTTCATTCCATCTCCCTCTAATAATTCCATTTGCTCCACAAGTTAGAATAGTACAGGATGATCCATCATATTGTTCATTACAAGATATTTATGAAGATCATTGTGATAATATCAGAATATCAAAAGATGAACCCGTTATTTATTTTATTAATAAAATGAGATCCAATATAAGCCGTACATCAACGGTAGGAAAATTTTATAAAGATTATTGATTGGTTCAATTGTAGATTTATAAAAATATTTGTGTTAATTGAATCCATTAACATAGAGAAAAGACGCCATTAATCTCAAAGTTGAGATTGCAAGAAACATTCAATCAAAGTATATACCAAGTGATGTTTTAATAAAGGTATAATATTATTTATATCTAATTTATTGAATATTTCGTAAATAAAATGATTATTGATGATTATCTTAATTTAGTACTTTGCCAAAACCATCAAATCACACGAGGAACTTTGGTCATTTAGAAAACATTTTACTTCACAAATGGCTGCTGTATCTTTTATGACATATATTATGTGTGTTGGTCAGAGACATCCACATAAATTTTTGATATCTCGAAACACCGGCAATATTTGGTCAAGTGAATTGATTCCAAGTAAGTTATATATTATTATATATTTTATTTGAAATATGCAATTCGTTTCACCTAACTTTGAAATTTCTTTTATTAGGTTTTGCACAAGGTGTTCCAATGCTTCAAAACCAGGAATCTGTTCCTTTCCGATTAACTCGCAGTATACAACAATTTATTACACCAATTGGTTTAGAAGGAATTTTTTCCTCAGGTATGTTAAATTGTTAAAATCATAATATTTTTGTGCTATTTTTATCAGTCACTTTCAATTAATTTAATCTTTATATTATTATTATTTTTTATTAGCAATGCTGGCTATTGGTCGATGCTTGACTGAACCGGAGGTATTTAAAGTACTTTATTTAAGCAATTACTTTCATTTAAAAATTCTTTTTGGGAGGTTAACATAATTTGTATATTTAGTTTGATTTAGGCCAATACTTGAGTATTTTTATTAGAGATGAGTTGATCACTTGGCATTATATAAGTCAAAAACACACTAATGAACATCTACTTAGACAAAAAATTTTAGAAACAGTTGATCAAATTGTTAATAAAGCAAAGATGATAGGAAATGTTGACAATAATAATCATGATAAGGTAATTGATTAATTCTTTTGATGCATTGCCATTGATAGGCTATAATTGACAGTTTATAATAAATGATTTCAATATTCTCCTTATTTAATTTTAGCAACAGAATGGCAACAAGTCAATATATAGTCCAATTACAAATTTAATAGCAATGGCAAGCAATCCACAATATTTGGCAAATATGGAGGTAATTTACCATTGATATTATTAAAACATATAACTAAATGTTGGTAAACATCATTGATTTTAATTTGTGATTATTAGGTGATATGGATGCAATGGTTATAATAAAAATTTTCTTAAATGTATATTATTTTTACTATTTTATATTATTTATTTTACAAACAAGAATGAGCATATGTAATGAATCAAAGAGTATTATATTTAAAAAAAGAATAAAATCGGGGGTTTTTTTTTGAAAACTAAAATATTTCATTTTTCAGGTTCGACCCACCCACTTAAGAGTTGATATTATGTTTTAAATATGCCAGCCTTACTGGGATTATTAGCCTCATATAAGGAATAGTTATTTTATTTACACAATCAGCTTATTTTGAACCTGGTTAATTAAAACATTATTTTTTTTATTTTAGAAAATAAAAAATTAACAAAATTTCCAAGAATTTAATTCGATCGATGTCTACTGTTATTATTATTGTGTATTTCTATTAGATAAGTGACCCTCCGATGCCTTATTAATTATTTAATTATAAAATAGTATATAATTGATAAGCTAATCAACTCATATACGCATGTATATATAAACGTATATATAATTTACCTCGGGAAATTCAATGCAGTGAGTATTCATTTTCATTCCATATAGAAAAGAAGCAAAAAAACTGTTGAATTCATTTAAAGAATCCGAAATGCTTTTAATATTTTCAAAGTTTTGTTCAAAAGCATTGAATTTAGTTTTTAAACTCTTTAATTCTTCTTCAACTAAATCAAATATTTTATCATTCATATTGGAAAAAAAATTTAGATCCTTTTTGATGATTATATGATCAAATACGCGAATTTTCAGCTATTCGAACATTGTTGATCAATTATCAACCAATAAAATTGCAAGAAAATTTCACGATTTTTTTGATATCGCATATTGTATTAATATAATCGTTGTAAAACTAGATTTTTTTATATTATAAAGCTCAAATTCCAAGATTAATAATCATTTGAATTTTATGGAATCTCTTTTAAAAATGAAATTTATTATATTGGCGAAATTCCTCATCAATGTAGAACTTTAAATTGTGGAATAACAATCTTAAATTATATTGAAAAGATAAATCAAGCAAAGGTCAGTTTTGACCAAGTTTAATTTGTTGAATATTATATTAGTTTGTGTCAGTTGATGGAGCCCCTTGGTAGAGGTTGGCACCGTTAACTGGTTAAATATTTTTTTAACTGGTTAATATTAACAACATTACAAATAAAATAGATCTATGGTAAATGATCTAGTGGTTTACAATCAGGAACTGTTATGCAACCATTATTATCATTATCATATTATTAATAAATAAAAAATTGTTATCATTATTACTATCTATTATTTCAAATCTTAAAAAAAAAAGATTTTTTTTATTTCTCTTTTATGATTTTTTTATAAATGATAAAATTTTTTAAATGGGATATAGGATTGGGATTGGGTGGGATAGGATTAAAGATGGCTCCTCAACTAATGTAACTAATTGCAGCATATAAAAATTGAATTGCAGTTGCAGTTGTAGCATATGAAAATTGAATTATGGCTAATTATGGTTCCAATCTTTAGCCCATACTCAAATCCTTAAAATCCTATCCCACGCACCCATACTGTCTAATCCTATCATAGGATTAGATGGTATGGGTGTGTGGGATGGGATTTTAAGGATCAGCAAGTTTAAACTATATTATTTCAAATTTGATTGTTCAAAAGCCTGTTTTTTAAAAAGTTCAATCTGCTTGAATTCTAAAACTGGATTGAGCTGTACTGACTGACAAGCAATTTAACATCCCTAGTTAGGAAATATGCTCAGCTGGAAGAAACCACTGCTAAATCATTGCTTATATTAATAACAATAAAATGTCCATCTATCATTATCATTCTAATTAAATAATTATATGGTAATTGAAAACTCCCAAAATTTCAACTAGTTTTTCAACATTAGAGGATTTATTTAATGAACATATAAATCCCAATAAAGATGTTCTATCATTAAAATAGCAGGATGAAAAGTTAAAAGCAAATAATATATTAGACTGTATAATGAATCAGCATTATAATAACATTCATTGTGTTTATCAGTATTTTTTGGCAATATCAATCTATTTTGCATCCTTATTTCTCATAATATTCTTGGATCCAATATTAAAATAAATTTAAATAAATGAACATTTTTAAAATATACTTAAAGGAAATTTACTTGAAAATTTGAATCATATATAGTAATATAAACAAGAGCTATGTATGGCATTCAGCATAAGATAAGGGTTATATAACACTTGACCTGTGTCAAATATACATGAAGTCAAAACTATTTTGACCATTTGCAGATCTGGTCGAAATAGGGTTGAAATAAGGTTGAAACTGATTTTTACTATGTAGTTGCCTCAAGTTGAAACATTTCGACTTCATGTATAGTGTCAACCTATGACCTATGGGTAAATTAAATTTATGACTCAACCTGACCCAAACAGATCATAACCTGTGGCCACACAGGTTGTCTCAACCTGAGAACTCTAATATTTACAATGGAAATATGAATATAGATAACTAGAATCCAAAAGAAACTCTTGAACTTCTTGAAACATGTGATATTGAAAAGCCTAGTGATTACAATCATCATCACAACCATCTTATGTTACACTTATTAAATCAAGTGGTTAACACATGATTAAGGTTGCTTGCCAAAATTTCTTAGTGGCTGCCAAAACTCTGATAAACAATTAGTGTGTACCTTGCCAAAACTCTGCCAAAACTCTAATAAACAATTAGTCAATTGATTTCTGGAGGAGTTTTGGCAAGCAATGATGAAATATGATGATTGTGATCACTGGAAAGGAAAAGCCCATTATGATCAGAGTTGGTATTGGACATGGTAAACATTATTCAACAGTTGTCAGTTGGACACTGGCATTGAATATGTATTAAGCATGTCTAACTTGTCCAGCATGTTCATAGGTGTATTGAACACTGTCCAATGTAAAGACACTTGCTGTAATTGGTTATTTGTGGCAATGGTAACTATCACAGGGTAGTTATCATTATAAATAATCATGGCTGTCACAGATAATTATAACTGTTGCAAATAATTGCAAATTTTATTTTTGCATATAATTTCACTGTAAATGAATGACCAACCAATTGAGTTCATCGATTACAATTCAAAAAATTTAGTTACTGCAGATTATAGGTGCTTCCCAAATTAAATCAAGAATCCCAAATCCCAAATTACTTTGTATATCCCAAATGTATAGTACACATGGTTGCATGCCAGAAATCAAATCAGCAGAGTTTCAGCAGTCATTAAGAGGTTTCAGCAAGCAACCTTAATAGTGCAAGACACTTAGTCCCTACAACTTTCTGTGCCATAGCATCAGTTTTTGAGGAAAAATTTACAATCAAAAATGTGATAAAATTTTTTATTGTCACATGTTTTGTAAGGATCATCAAGTGTAAATCAATATTCCTACCCCTGCTTTCCTAACCAATAAGCATCTGGGGTAACAAATTGGTTGCAGATCACTTCCACAAATCCTAGGCACTTATTGGTTGTATGGTTGCTTGCCAAAACTCTTCTGGAAATTAATTGGCAAAGTTTTGGCATGTTACACTTTAATTGTTTATTAGAGTTTTGGCAGAGTTTCAGTAGAGATGTGATCCGCAGATATCCATCATCTGTTCATCTGTCATTTATATTTAACTCAAAAAATCAATCCATCATCTGTTAATTGCTCAAAAAATACATCTGTCAGATTCAAACAGATCATCCAAATTATCCATGAAATTGAATGGATCATCCAGATTGTACAGATCATCCATGGTTTGAACAGATAATTCAGCAATATTAGTATAAAATGTTATAAAAAGAGTAGTAATGCCAATAATTTATGACAATTCATTTATATTTATTATAAAGTTAATTCGGTGGGTGAATACATTCAACACAACTTGCATTTCTTTTAAAAACAAAATTTGTTTAATTAAATTTCCTGTGGATCCATCTGTTACATAATGTTTTTTACAAGTCTTTTCAGTTGTAATTGGTGCTTGGCATTCTGAACCTTTTTTACCACTAGGTAAATTTATTTCTGCAAACCAATTCCACACCCAACTTTTTTTTAATGGTACCTTTTTTAGTTTGTGTTTAGTAATTTTAGTCTGTTCATTAGAAATTACATTTAATACATTTCCATCCAACTCTTCTTCCAAATCTATATAGGTAAGTTCACTCTCATTATCATTACCATTATCATTGCCATTGTAATTATATTCATTATTATCATTATTCATTGTAAGTAATCTTACAAACTAGTAAAGAAGCAACAGCATCAAAAAATGAATTAGATAAAGATGATAAAAAGTATTATATATTTTAAAATTATTTTTTTTGATGTTACATTATTATTTGTACTAGTACATAAAAAATTTTTTTATTCACATGATATTTTATTTACATGGATCATCCAGGTATCCTATAATTTCTAAAATTTCAATCCGCAATCTGTTAGCACTTTAAAAAAGCCATCCATCCATCCAGATTGTTTTGCAGATATCCGGATTGACCATCCACAGATCGCATCTCTAAGTTTCAGCAGGTTTTGACAATAGGGATGTTAAACAGCTGACTCAACCATGGTTGAACCGTGGTTGAGGCTGAACCAAACCAACTGTGGTTGAACCAATATGGTTGAACCATGGTTGAACCACGGTTTGTCGATCTGATTTACATAAATAACCAATTAAATTTTAATCATGATAAATGTAACGATTTTAAATAAAATAAATAAGAAATAGTCTAAACATTATAGTCAAACAAATTATTTATTTATTTTTACTATCAAGTTTAGAAACATTTGGATAGATGAGATTATCTGTCTGTTTATAAATAGAATAAATAATATTTTTACTACAATTAAAATATTTGTAAGAAAATGTTGAAGTAATTCTTTACATATAATATCTAATGACAATGATTTTTCTGACAACAACAATAATTATCTTCCTGAGTTTGAAATTAACAGAACAAGAAAACAATGATGACAATGACGACAATGACTTTATTTTAGATAATATAACAAATATTTGAAAGTCTATCTTCAACTAATAATATTTGCAATGGAAAATATATCTAAGTAATAAAAGTAAAACAACATCTGCGGTTTGGAATTTTATGTATAAAAATATAATAGTCAAAATGAAGTTATAGGAATTATTTGTAGTTTATGTGAAAAAAATTGTGCAAAAAAATCATCAACACAACCACTTATGGATCATTTAACAAAAGAACATAGTAATATTCTTTCTACAACAAATCAATTACAAAAACCATATAAAGAAAATGATAATAAAAGAATAAAAGAATGTACAGATGCTGTTATTAATTTTATTGTTGGGTTCCAAATGCCATTTTCAGTTATAGGAAATTTTTGGTTTAAAAAATTATGCAATATCTTTGATTCATGGTATATCTTACCAACATGTCAATCTTTACAAAATCAAATTTATCAAATATTTGAAAATCATCATAATTTAATTGCAAAAGAATTATCAAAGCTTACAGTAAAAGTATTGCATGTATATGTATATTATATTAAAAATCGTTGTTTAAAATTAACCACTCATATTTAAAGTATGTGATCAACAACGGATATTAAAATTGGCCAATCAGATCTTAGTATATGATCGACAAACCGCGGTTTTAAAACACGGTTTTTAAACCGAACCGAACTGACTCAACCATTTAACATCCCTATTTGACAAGCAACCTAAATTGGGGAGTCTCAAGCGAAAATGAATCTTTTTTTTTTTTTTTTGTCATTTTGAGATAATGATATAATAATATATAATTTGTGTCAGTGAATCTTTTTATCTTAGAAATATACCCATACTTAATAAAATTTTGAGATATGTCAAGAAAACTGTTTGCATAATATATTGAACTTAAAAAAATCTGCAACTTTAAGGGGGTCTTTCTTAAAATTGTGATTTTCAAAATTGACTTGAGACTCCCCAATTGGTTGGGAGACAGGATGATTTTGGATTTGGACAGCATGTATACTGTAGATCACAAGTAATTCAAGAAATTTTCTCATGACTAATATGACTAATAATACTAATGACAATAATTATATTAATCTTAAAAACTATAGCTATTTGTGGCAGCTGTATTATTTATGGCTACCAACAGCTATTTATGGCAATGATAGCTACCAGCCCAGTCATTTATGGCAAATGTCTTTATTCCAATTCCAACCCTGATTATGATAGTGTTACCAGAATTAAGATTTAATGCTAATTTGTTAGTCAAAATACCCTAATTCCGAACCAAATCTTTTATTTCTATTTTTATTTTATGTACTTTATTTTTATATCTAAATTTATTTATTCCTTATATTTTATTTCTTATTTTATTTTTATTCATGTTTATTTACATTTTTATTATTTTTTTATTTGTATTACATTTTTATTTTTATTCATATAACATCAAAATTAGTTGACTTTATTTAGAAATTAGTGTAGCAGTTAGAATGTTACATCACAATTAAAGTGTGTTATTGCAGCTAGAATGTTAGATTGCAATGAAGTTGTTACTAATTAATTTAATTGTATAAAAGAAGCTCAAATTCGACTTGCTTGTAAAATAACTTTATCTTAAAGTTTCATAATAAAAATTAACTTGGTAATAAGTTAATAAATCAGTTTCAACCAAGGAAAACTTTGTTAATTAGTTTCAACTAAATAAAACTAAATAAATAAAATAGAAATATTTTATTTAAATAAAACTTTTATCTTTAACCAAAATTATTTGCTAATACCAAAATCAATTTGTTGATCCCCTATTCATTCTGATCCACACAAAAACAAAAATAATTGTTATCACCAATTAAAAATACGCTCTCCCAAATTTAATCAGTGACAATAGTACAAGACTAGGAAAACTCTTTGATTTAAAAGTACTTTAAAATTCACATGGAACCACTAAGACATTTTTGGTTAGGTTTTATAAATCATTTCCTAAATAGAATAAGTCAACTTTTGAGATTCGTGTTAATATGATCAGGAACTTATATAGAACAGAGTTTTCCTATCCTGTACATTCAGAATATTACTCTAGATGGAAATTGAATGTGGAATAATCACAATCACATCTCAAAATTTAATTGATGCCTTTTCTGTAAGAAATTGTGATATTTTGTATGCCCTAAAGATAATAATATTATATAGTAACTAAGGTTGCTTGTTGAAGCTCCTCCAGAAATCAATCAGCAGGTCACACATTAATTGTTTATTAAGTTTTGGCAGAGTTTTGCATTTTGAGGTTTTGCCATTTTGGCATAGTTTCAACAGAATTTTTGATAAGATTTAATATAGTTTTGCTGTGGTTTCAGCAATTACTAAGGAGGTTTAGCTCACAACCTTAATAGTAACACTATTCCAATTATTATTTTTTTTTGTTTTAAATTATATAATCATATTAACTGTGATGATTAATTACAAGAAAACTATTAAGGATTGTTTAGAGAATCAGTTAAGAAATATTCAGAGAATAATTAGTCCCGTGTGAGATGAAGTGAAGGAAGCATTGTATATATCAGTAAAGTTTTATTAAAATTAAAATGTCCATATTAGCATTTATACATTTTATACAAAACTAGTGTAATTTTTTTTTAAACCAAACCTGAATGGTCACTAGGGATATTAAACAGTTGACTCAACTATGGTTGAGGATAAACTAAGCAAACCATGGGAACTGATCAGTTGAACCATAACTTAAAACCTTGGTTTGTCGATCTGATTTGCATAATAACCAATCAAATTTAAGCATTTTTTTAGAATCAAAACTTTTTAATTGACGATCCGTCTATGAATCAGTGAGGAAATATCTTATAGAAAATCCTCCACCATATCCCCCCGTCACATGATATATTTTTTTATTTTTTTTTTTCAGTGTTTTTGAAAAAGATTTCATTGACTCTTTCTTACATTAATTACTCATGGTATCTGTTATTTTTCTTTTTTAAGTTTTGGAGATTTGAAATTTTAAAAGAGTTTTTTAAAAAACAGTATCGGAGTTTCAAATTTTTGAAAATAATTCAGAGTTTTGAAATAGTTTGAAGTTTTAAAAAATAATATCTAGATTTAATCAACATCACAAAAAACAAGCAGCTGAAATTTCAAGCTCTAATTAATTAAAACAATGCTTCTATATTATTATAATAATCTAATAAACAATCAATTCATAAATATTGAGAAAAAATTTTTTTATTTATTTGTTTATCAATCATTCAATTATGAATAGAATAGTAATAGTGATAGAGTTGGAATAATAATTAAAAAACAGTCACACAAACATAAAAAATTTTTCACATGAAAAATTTCACTCATCTCTACATTCCCAAGAGTAAACACTTTTTTTTCGATATTCTTGAAAAAAAAATACACAAATATGTTCTTTGGCATTAGTTTCATAACGCAAAATAAAAAAAACCATTTTAAAGTACAAAAGTATAGTACCATTTTTTTATACAAAGTCGTCAATTAGCAAAATTTGAGACATTTTTTCCTCCGCAGATCCTTATGTAGAGTTCACCGATTCATACAGATCGTCAATTAAGTTTTCTATATTAATAGGACCGGGAAAACTCTATAGTATGTGGCCGCCAAATTAAATGGCAAATCATATTAATGCGAATCTTAGTTTTTTATAATTATGCGAATCAATTTTCCGAACACATTTAAAAAATTATTAATAATGCGAATCGAAATCAGCCAAGGACATATGAAATTTATCTTTATTAATTAAAAATTCCAAACGCCAAGTAGCTTCAGCTTTTAATGCTCTTTTAAACTCTTGTAGTTCAGATTTAGAAAGTTTTCTTCGAGAAAAAGAGGAAAAAGTTGCTTTGCAATTATTTCAGGTTTTTTACCACCTCTAAAATTAGCTGGACTATTTATAACATAATCAATATACTCCAAGTCACAAAGACCCTTGCATATATGTAGATTTTGATCTATATTATTATCATCAATGATATGTTCTTCATGGTTACTTTTTGTAAAGAATGCTTTGACACTAGGTTGATTATTTATTAAAAAATTACAATTATTACTCTCGGAATGTCTTTTAAAGTTTGCAACTTGATAATTGATTCCAAGTGAAATAATTTGACCACATTTGCAAATAACTTTTTAGCATTGACAAATTCTTGAAAGTTAGGGTATGTAGTAAAATGTCGTTGGCGTGAATCATAAGGAATTCTTTTACTATTTTTAGTTTGAATTTTCTTTTTTTTTTTATTAATAATGCGAATTATAGTGTAACCGATGACATTTTGCGAATTCAGTGTAACCGAGGACATTTTTTCCTTCGAATTATATAAAGGCGGTTACCTTTTCCATTTTCCATTAATCGAATCTATAGTGAGGCGGTCACATTTTTTTTTTTAAAGTACTTTCGAATCATAGTGTTGGCGGTCACATTCAATAGAGTTTTCCCGGTCCTATATTAATATTATAATGATAATTATTTTCCTGAATTTGTAATCAATGAATTTATTATAAGTAATTGATCTGGTTTTTAATTTTTTGATTTTTTTTTTGTCATGTCAAAAATAAAAAATTTCTTAAAAAATCGCGGTTGTTAAAATTAACCAATCATATTTGGTGTATGATCAACCATGGGTTGTTAAAATTGACCAAACAGATTTAAGTATATGATCGACACACCATGGTTCAACCGGTTCGACACGGGTTTTAAACCAAACCGAATCGACTCAACCATTTAACGTCCCTAATGGTCAGCACAATGGACATTTGATTTCATTGGCTAAATTTTGTGACGATCTCCCTTCTAGATATCACGCAAAAATTAAAATTATTTATATAATCGAAGGAAATTTAATTTCAAATAGAATCAAGTGAATTTCAAGTTGATGCAAGGACATATATACACATTATCATAGTGGAAATTTGATTTCATTGACTGTTTATTATCACGAATTTACTAAAAATCAGATTTATTTGGACAATTTGTAAAAAATAGAAAAGTAATATGATAAGTAAAATAAGTAAAAATATTAATATAATATTTCTTTATCTGGGTTTTTTTAATACATGGACTTGGTTTTTCATTATACATTCTAATATATTATTTACTCTTCATTGAATTCATCAAATCAATGTTTTATCTTCATTACTAGTGGGATCATGAATTATCATCCATTATATAATACTGTATATATATGTCATTTTCCTATAAATAAATATAAATCAGTGGTGTAAATATGAATATGAATATGAATTTGAATTTGAATATAATATAAATATAAAAGAAATATATTTTAAATATATTTTTAAATTGTATACATCACTTTATAATTATAACCTGAGTATATCCCATTATTGCTGTTTAAAAATTCTCCTCATTTTTAAATGCATTGTAAAAAAAATCAAGATATGATCTTTGTATTATTAGAAAAAGTTGAAAATAAGTTATAAGTTAATCAAACATGTAAAAATAAATGCCAATTTCTTTAAAGTATAATGAGAGTATATATAAAATAAGTTTTACCTGCAAGTATAATAATACTTATTGATAAAGCAAAATGTTACCCATCATTCATATTTAAAAAAAAAAAAAATAATAATGTCAAAGTCTGACGTACAAGATCACAGAAGCCTTAAACTTTTATTTCAAAGGTAACCTATTGAAATCAATTTGATCAAGTTTTACCAAAATATAAAGCGATGTATCAATAATATGATTTTTTCCCTTCCCATAAAATGGGTTTTGTGCGCAGTCACGCGACTTTTTCTATAAAAATAGCAAGTTTCACAACATAAAAAAAGATCGACTATCGATGCTGTCACAAGTGATAAAACGAATGTCCAGATAGACCGTTCCAAATTAAAATTCATACAGTAGTACAAAAAATCAAACCGACGACCAATCATGTTTTCCATCACCCAGTAATATAAATATTGAAAAGCTAGGATCATTTTTTTTTTCCAACTTTTCTTTTCTCAAACAATAGTTTTTTTTCTTTCAGAAAAATTTTTAAAAGAAAGGTATTTTCAAATATCATACATAATATATAAATCTATATACATTTTTCTTTTATTGAATAGTAATAGTAATATTAATAATTTAATAATTTAAATATATAAAGAATTTCTTCTCTTCGAGTATACTCATGACCACTGTGACGTCTTCTTCGGTACGTTTTAATTTTTATATTAATTTTATTTTATATATACCTTTAATTAAAATTTTCATCTTTTTTTTACTAATTATTAACTCAATTTCTTAATGGTCATAAAAATTCAAAAGAACGGTACTAATAAATTGTGGTATTGCACAAACGAACGTCTTCGACGTGAATTCTTTCACACGAGTGCCTCTATATCACCTATTCAACTACATCCCGAGGAATCCGATAACTCACAAGAATCGATCACCTCCGAAGAAAAGACAAAGTAATAATTTTTTCGATTAAAAAAAACTTTTTCAATTAATAAAAACTAAATTGAATTAAAGCTATTTTTCCCCCAACTACATCCGACTAATTATATAAAAAATATCTAAATACTTAAATGTTTATATTATTTTGTTAATTATTAATTAGGTTACGAAGTAAAAAAATCTCCAAATCAAATGAAAAAATTAATAAAAATAACAATAAAAACAAAAATTTTGAAATAATTGAATTTGGAGATGAGGAACTTGACAACAGAGTACACCATCGTCTTCATAATCTTCTTCTCCATGATAATAAAAATAAAAATCTTGATGAAGATGAAGATGAAGACGATTCATCAAATATCATTGAACAATCATTAATAGAATCGGATAAAGAAGTCGTTTTGGATGAGATTGATAATGTTATTATTATCAATAATTCTAGCACTATTAATTCTGGCAGTATTATATTACCATTAAAAAATTTAAAAATCGATTTTCAAGATGATCAACATGATGATAGAAGTAATGATCAATTAAATGATATACAAGAAGGTATTGACGAGGAAAATGATGAAAATGAAAATGATGAAAGGAAAAAACATATAAATGAACAAAAATCCAGATCTCGTAATATATTTCAATCTGATATTTTTGAAAGGTATAAAGCTAACGATGGAGAGGAAAATGAATCAGATGATGAGGAACAAAAAGATTTGGAAGAAAAAAATTATGTAAAAAAACGAAAATCCAATTCTCGTAATAGATCTTGTGTGAAGTCCAAGTCTGCCAAATATATTCTTGAAGAGAATGAAGTGGAAGTGGAAGAGGAAAAAAAATATGCAAATAAACGAAAATTTAATTCTCACAATAATTCTCAATCTAAAACTCGTTATGATTTTAAATCTAATGAAGAAAAAGGAAAAGATGAAGATGAGGAAGAGGTAGAAGAAGTACAGGCGGTGGAGGAAGAAGAAGAGGGTAATATATATATATATATATATACATGCATATTAATTATGTAAATTTTTTTAAATTTTTATGTATTGGGTTTGACTGAAATAAACTAAATCCTCTAAAAATAATACAGAAGCATTTAAAAAAATTACAAGGAGTTCAACAAAGGCGACAAAAAGATTCATTATTCAACCTAGTAGACCTTCTAGGAAATCAACACGTAAATCAAAAGACACATTAAATGGTAAAGAATCATCAGGGCAAGATTTTAAAGGAAGAGATATCGTTTTTGGTAACCTTTTTTAAAAAAAGATATAAATATTATTGTCCAGATATATATTTAGATATTTAGAATAATAGATGCTCACATACATAATGTTTTTATATTTATATAGTTGACCCTTTGGATAAAAATGCTAGTTTTTGGTGGCCTGCAATGGTAAGTTTTTTATTGAATGAAATAAATGAATTATTGGAATCATAAAATTATTAACTGTTTCTACTTTAGATTGTTCCGAATGATGAACTGGATGAGAGTATGGATTTTAATTGTGATCTCGATCAATTGTTACTTGAAGGCAATTTCCTTGTAAAATATTTTGAGGATATGACATAGTATGTGCAAAATTCATTCATATTTTTATATATGTTAAATATATTTCCAATTAATAATCTATTTTTTTTTAAAAGTTCTGTGGTAGAATGCAAAGGATTAAAACACTTCAAATTGGATAATGAACCCTACTTGACTTTTGTAAAAAAAGCAGGATTCCTTGAGCATATTGGAGTCTTTAGAGCTCTCAAATGTATACAAAATAATGGAGAACCATTTAAAGGTTTCAAATGGGATTATTGGAAAAATCCACTAGGAAGATCAAAAGATAATGAACAGTCAGAGACTAATCACAGAATTACTACCATTACTACAAGTAACAGGTCAATAAGTAGATCATTTGCAGCATCCAAAACAGCTACTAGAAGATATATAAACAAAGATAGCACACAGATTAAAGTTTTTTCAGATATTCCACCTCTATCATCATCAATTCGATCAAATAAAAAAAAAGCAAACTTTAACAACAGTGGTCACAATCTCCACTCATCAAAATCAAGACTCTCTACAAGATCATCAAGTTTACACCATTCTAACAATAAAAACAAAGAATCATCACGCACTTTTTCAAATAATAAAGGCAAACATATTTTCTCAAAACCATCGTCATCATCTTCATCATATTCTGTAAATACTAATAAATCAAATAATAATAAAGAGTTAGATTATAACTCTAATGATGATGGCGATGGTGGCGATGTTGGTTATGATGATTATGAAGATGATGATTTAGTTTCAATGGTGAACCCACATAATCATCAAAAACAAGAACGTAATAATCATAAATATTTGAAAAGAAGACATAGTAATATTTCACTATATTCTGAATCTGAAAAGGCTACTAGTATTCGTCACAAATCCAGCAATTCTAGCGCACCAAAATCTCATAAATTGCGATATGTTTCGGAAATTGATTTGATGGATGAAGATACTAAAACTGAAACATATTCTGATGTTACAATTGAAGGTATATATATATAAATAATATTATTGATGAACAAATAATAATAAAATAATAAATTTATTAATAATTTCATGATAATTTAGAATTGTTTGATGAAGACCAAAATCACCATTATCATCATTACTCAACAAGTATATTAACTCCACAAATACCTATTGAAAATTTGAGTGAAAAGGCACGAATAAATATTGCTAGGTTCAATTTTAAAGATCCAGGTCTTGATAAAGAATCCAAAGAAAAACTTTATGAAGAGGCTGAAGATGAATTAAGATCGTTATCGAAAGAATATCGTAGACTTATGAAGGAGTTGAAAAAGTTAGAGAAAGAATTATTCACCAAAAAAATTCAAAAATCACATAATATTAATGACGAGAATGAAGGTGATGATGAAGAGAGTTATACTAATGAAAGAGTTGAATAAAATCTATTTTCTTCCTAATAATGAGAGGAGAGGTCTTTATTAAATATCATACACGAATATATATCAATTAGGAAGATGAATTAAATAAAATTTTTATATACAATTGATATAATACATTCTTAAAAAAAAAATTTGTAAAAAAAAAAGAGGGAAGAGTATTTTTTTATTTTATTAATTATATTACGAAACAAAAATAATAAAATTATCTTATGATGATCAGAAATCCTTTAGACCCATTGTATAAGGGCGATGAGGAGGATTTTTGGTAATTTACATATTATTAATATTAATCAGTTGCAGAACGTTAGTCATTTTCAGGGAGTCAATTATCATTAAAATTTTGGTGGTAAACATTGAAACTTTATATTAATATGAAAAAAAAAACTCCCAATTTATACACTTTGTGCAGCTACGTATGTATCCTCGCCAAATTTGAAACATAGATTCTTCATACCACCACCTAATGCGGGCATTTTCCGATAGGATTATCCTCGGGAATTATACTTGTCACCTATATCCAGTGCGTAGCCAATAATCTATTAGCAGGATTTGTGGAGAAAATTCATGTAAAAAAAAATATATACATATATTAATTAATATTTAATTTATTATTATTAACAAACATACTTTTATTGATGTTTTCAGGTATTATTTTATTTTATTTCAATCAACAATTATTGTTAAAATCAACACAAAAATTTTTTGATGGTGATCAACAAAATGCGCGCATTTTTTATGTAACACACGCGCCCGTAATCAATTTCACACACTGCCCAGTACAGTGCAGGACATCTATAATGGTCAATAGTCCGAAACTTAAAATTTTAGAAGATCTTTCTAATTTAAGTAATCATATTCCTTTTATTGGAAAGATTGTCTGTATCACGGAAAATTTTTAAGCCGATCATCAACCTTTTAGGAAACCACAAGGGAATATCATTCCGAAATTTTACAATTTACATATAGACATATATAAAATGTTCTAACTTTCAAGCCTTATAACTCAAAACTTTTCTAATAAAATGAAAAAGTAAACCGATGGAAATGAAGCTTAGGTCTTTAGCTTTAATTTTATCGGTTTATTTTTTTTTTTAATTTTTTTAATAAGGAGTTATAAGCTTTTAAAATCATGTGATAATCATTGACCGTTATAGATGTCCTGCACTATACAATGATTTTTTCTGCGGTGATGAAACACTAATTCCGTCCGACTAAAACATTAAAAATCACTATTACTATTACTATATTCTGCGTAATTTTCGTTATAATATCGCGGTTTTATGATTTTTTCAAAAAAAAAAAAAAACGAATCCGTAGTTAAACGATTGGTGGTGTGCAATCAGAAAGAATAGTTACGCGACCATTAAATTAGTTTTTAATTTGTTATTTTTTCTTATTTAAAAAATATTACAAATAGAAGTCCTAAATTACTACCATTAAAATAAAGCATATTTAAACTTCGTAAAGATTCTTCAGATAAATTTTGTCAATTATATTTAGAAAAACTTCGTTGTACACTACAAGAAGAAATTGGCAACCATATATATTCAAATGCTATTTGAGATAAAAGAGGTAAATGTTCGGCAGGATCCCGGATAATCATATTAGAGGTCATAGGCATTCAATTAGTGAGAATGTCCATTTTTACACCACATCCAAAAATATGTAATTTGCCTATGAAATTCTCTATGGCATTTTATTTGTTTTATTTAAATATTTAAACAATGCAGAATAGACAATAAAACCTTTTCACCTGTTAGAGTTTAAATGTAAAGTAATCGTACTCGTACTATTCATATTATTCGCACTAATTGAAACTCACATTGGGCCTTTAAAACATATTAATATTAATATAAAGAATTTCTGGGTCACGTTTGACCTTGAAAATTACAATTATTATCTACATTTCTCATAACCCGCGTAGGATAATCCTATTATATACTATATACTATATTAATATTAACTCGTCATCAGTAAGATATATGTTAATGTAGGATAATCCTATGGTTGGCTCGGTCTAAAGACCTCCTATTTCTGCGCCACGTGGCCAAATTTCAAAAATAGCAATTTTGTAATTT